>FMBT01000171.1:0-83258 GCA_900095095.1 Fragilariopsis cylindrus CCMP1102 | reverse complement strand
TACCGATTGCAGAACCGATGGTAATAATAATCAACAATGGATATCAGCATCATTATCATCATTATCGACTAATGCTACTATGCTGAGCACTTCGTCATCATCGTCATCGTCGTCATCTCGAGATTACAAATCCTTTCATTGTCTCGAATGCTACAAAAAAGTTCCAACAAAACAAACGACAACACAACTACAACCACAACAGCATCTTGTAGAAGGAAAAGAAATCAGTAACGCTACTACTACTACTACTACTACTACTTTACTGATACTGCTAATACTGCTAATACTGTTGGTGATGATAATACCAACAACAACAACAACAACACTCGTAGTACTACGAAGAAAAGACGAAAGAAAAAGAAGAAAAAGAATTCTCCTCCTCCTCCTCCTCCCGAGCTTGTTGTCATTCGTCCTTCTCCTGAAAAGGAAATATCTTGTTCTTCACCAACATCAGTTATCGACGATGCATGCTGCGTTTTATTAGAGAAAGATGAGGGTGATAATGATGATGATGATGTCATTGCCGATAAACAAAAAGATAATGATAATAATAATAATAATAATAGAGTGAAGGACGACGACGTCAACGACAATGATGGCGAGGTTCCAACGATGTTTGGGTGGATTATCTACTAAAGACCGGTAGTATAATTGCTCTCAATCATTATATGAATGAAGTTCTCGGGATGGAAGGTTCGATACGATAGGCGAGGAAGATGCTAGATGGGGATCTAATAGAATAGTATTACCGACACCTTTCGGAACGATGATGACACGACGGATGATACCAAATGCGTCATTTTGAGTATATTGGGAGTGAATGATGGCACAAATTATTATTATATCATTGACTTGACCGAAATAAATATTTTCTTCCAAGACAGCAGCGATCAATTAAGAACAAATAAGAAATAGAAAAAGTCGGGAATTAATATAAAACAAGGATCAAAAATTCGGGATTCAGGAATCTCTCAAGTCACACAATGAGGGACGTGGGGCGTTGTTTCGTTCCTTTGAGAGAAGAGAGAGAGAAAGAAAGAAAAGAGAACTAGCATCAATTGCATGATTACTTTTCTGCTAAGGTACTCTGATAGAACTGAATGAATCATTTCCATTTTGTATAGTAACACTCACTCTCTCGCAAACCGAAAAATAATAGAAGATATGATAAGAGAGTAACAAGCCAAAAAAAATATCTTATAATTCATACTAAAAACGTACAATTGTACCACCTTAATAATAAATGTCAAAAATGATTCGATTCGTAGTATAATATTGTATATAGCCGTTTAGTCTGTGTAGCGATGCGGGTTGTTACATTTGAAAATAATTTGGACAGTTAAAAGATCTGTATAATCGTATTTATCATCATCATTATTATCGCTATTTATCATTCAGCCGATTGATCTTTTCGTCAGCTTCTTCTAAGCGTCGTCTCGTTTCATCTTTAAGTGCTAGTAATTGATTAAGGAAGGTTTGATAGTTGAATTCTCTCGACAGTGAAGTATCACCTCCCTCAGTAGAAGAATCGTTCGATAATAACTGTTCATTGTCGTCTGTTACCGTTATTGTTGCTGTTATTGTTGCTGCGTTATTAATGTCATTATTATTATTGGCCCCTCCTTCGTCTTTCATTATTCGTTCTTCTTGGAATGCTTTGTCATTAAATAATGGATCAGCAAATTTTAAAAAGTATGTAAACAATATAGGACTAATACTATTCCATCACATGTCATTCCCCATAATCAAATCCTTGGTATTTTCCGGTAATTTCAGGACTTTTTGGATCCAATGCAGGATTTGTTTCGTCGGGTAAAGTATTTTTGGATATTTCAACTCCAAAAGAGATTTTTCCTCAGTACAATTCCAAACTTTTGCATCATATTCTTGTAACACTAATGCATCGACACGTCTCCTGCATCATTTAAAGCATATTGAAATCCAACAGCCCATTGTGGTAATTCCCATCCAAATATTTCTGTCATAACATCATCATCATCACCATCATTATTGCTATCGCCTTTGAGTTTCTTTTCTTCCTCTTCTTGCTCTTTCAAAATAGCATCCCATGTTTCCGCTGCAAGTTGCGACGCAAAGACTCCAATCAAAACACTGAATCCAAGTACTCCGATTAAAACATAGTCTTGTAAAGTACCAGCACCACCATTTTCTGCTGCTTGTGCTGCTGCTGAACCATCTACTAATGATTTACCAAAATATCCCAAATATGAATCTAAAAAGTACGGCTTAAGCGAACCTAAGAAAATTCCACCAGCAAACTCCCAATACCGTATATTTGATACACCATATACATAATTATACATCCCCAAAGGTATAGGTAGGATTGGTGCCAATCGCAACGTCAAAACTGCCTTTAGACCTTCATCTGCAACAACCTTTTCTAATCCTCTTAATGATGGATTTTCTTCAACAACCTCTAATGCCTTCTTGCGAATTGGTGTATCTGCTTTTGCCTAAAAGAAATTGTCAGAAGAAAGAAAACAAAAAAACGTGAATTGAATGTACGATTAACATTTCAAACATCGTGATCTAGATTTTTTCTTTCTGGACGAATACAAATGTACATATTAAATTAAAGCCTTTCGTATACGTACCAATGCAAATGCAACACTTGATCCGATCGTTGCACCTAATGCTGACATGACCGCTCCTTGTAATACACCACCAAATAATATACCAGAACTGAATGCAAGCACAATCCCTGCAGCATCAAAGCAAAAAGTCTTTGTTAACGTCCAACCAAAGATAAATAATCCACTTTTTAATAATGGATCCATTGTTTCTGTATATTCCAATACTTGATTGATCTGATTTTGCATATCAGGATTATCCTGAATAAAATCTAAACCAACCGCACTCACTAATGCAGCCCGTCCGCCCACTCTTAAAATTATAGCACCAGCAGTCACCGCAAATGCTGTAGCAGTCACAGCTGTTTTTGCACTAGCTTCATCCTTCACGGGATTACCATCCTCGTCGAGTTCAGGAACAAATCCTTTTTCATAACGAAAATTACGTAATGATTCTGCACTTTTTAACATTGTACGGATTTCTCCACGACGGGATTGATATATATTAACTCGTGCTTCTTCTATTTGTTCTTTCTCTTCATCATCATTATAAACATGTAAAACAGAAGAAGAAGAAGACGATGATGGAGAGGATCGCGTATGCGTAAGTGATGAATGGGTTCTATAAGTTGTCGTGTACTTGTATTGTTGTTTTGCTGTTGATATCGTCGATGATGGGAATTGAAATGCATCGGAGGGGAAAATCATCAAACAACAGACAGTGAGAAAAGATCTACTGGACCAGTTCGTTTTTTGCATCATCCTACTATTCGTTATCGACGTTGTCATCGTCGTTTTCGTTGTGATAATTGCGGTACTGTTGGTTTCTGCTGTTGTTTCTTCAGCCTCTTGTGATTTCTACAACATACCTTCTTATCAATTATAGTACGGTAGATCTTACAAAAGATAGTGTTGAATGAAAGTTATTGTGAGGTGAATGATGAGTCACAACACACGTTGTTTAAACGATGAATGTAAAGACGAATAATATAAGCAGTAAAACTTGCCTTTTTGTCTAGTACTATATTAGACCCTTTTATGGCCCTCTGCGCGGTTAATATTAAATATGACTGAGGGTATCCGTGTTCGAATTTTATCACTCAAAACTCAAAAAAGCCAACCAGCGACGAAACACTCTCTTTGATTACAATAATTGATTACAAATCGTCCGTTGGTGTTTGTAGTGTTGATTGTATTTTTAGGTTAATGTAGTATCTTACTAAAAAGAAAATCAGGATAATGAAACCATGAGCAACATTCCAAAAAAATTGCAACCGTTCAACCAGCCAGGGAAAAATCACACTTACAATGTTACTGGGGTAGACTACGAGAACGAAAAGGCCGTGTCTGGTCGAGGACGTAAAAGAAAATTCGAAGCGACAATAATGAGGGACAACAACAACAACAACATCGCGTCGCTCCAGCATCAGCATCTGCGTCTGCAGCAACCGTTGACGTCATAGAAATATTGGACGATGATGATGATGACGACGACGATGAAAACTTGAATGTAAAGCCTGCTGCCAAACCGTGGACAAACCGACGTAACCGTGGTCCCGTTGCTGCCTACTCCGTGTCAGAAGAAATTGTAATTCCAGATGACGACGACGACAACAACAATTTAGATAGAAAACCTGCATCGAAACCATCAGTAGCCTCATCTGATAATGATGATGAGGTTCAAGTTTTAGATCAGTCAGATATGAATAATAGAAAGGCTCCCCCTGCTGCCACTGCTGCTGCTGCTGCTGGTGGTAGAAAAAAAGCTCCTCCAGCCGCTGCTATTCAGGTGGAAGAAAATCCCGAAAATAAGGCCTTTCTTTGTGTGTTGGAAATTGTTCCTGATGTAGATGAATCCTTCCTTAAGAAAAAACTTAGAGAGCAAGCATACAGAACTGAAGTAGTCGTTGCGATTCTTTTAGAAAGTGATTATCCGAAACAAACGAAACCTATTTCAATTGACGTACCGGCGCGCGCCAATAATATCAATAGTAGCAAGTCTGCTGCAGTTGTTGTTCGAGGAAGGAAATCAATAGCACCAAAGTACGACTACTCATCACCAACTTCATTTGAGCCTAGCGATGACTACGAAAATCAAGTTATAAAATTGCTCCAGTATGATTTTTGCTTTATTAAGAAAAATAATGTCAGAACATTACTATCACAAAATCATGGACGATACACAATGACCCGTAATTATATTCATGACACTATCGTCGGTAAGAATAGTCCTAATGGTAGCGATGGAGGAAAAGGTGTTGCCGCTGCGGTCGGATCTGACGCTGCTGAAAAAGCTAAAAAGGAAGAAAACCAACACTACCAAATATTAAAAGCTGTCTTAATACGAGGGCGTATATCTGAAGAAGTCAAGTTACGCATAGGAAGTGTTATTCAATGTATGCAAAAACCTAGAAAGAAGATAGGAGTATGTTGTCCTGCGCTAAGTGATCCCATATTACAAGATGAGCACCATCATTATGACAAGAAATTTAAAGAATGGAGGGAAAATATTCAACACCGCTTACGACGTGAGGCGGTTCGTAAATTTTCTGTGGAGGATGGATCGACCGTTGAATGTGGCATCTGTTTTGACGATGTCGCTAAAGAGGAATGCGTTCCCTGTAAGGAAAAGGGGGTGAGTGTGTTGGACGGCTAAGTATTATTGAATAGCTCTTGCTTTTGAAATTTTCTGTTCTTTTTTACATTTTCATTGTCGAATCATGGATATTTTTTACAATAAAAGAAAACTCACAAACGATACAATTGTTTTGTGTAACTTTATTTATTTGCTTTCCTCCAACTGTAACTTCAACTACGTGACCACGCACAATATAGCATTTGTTTTGTATGGACTGCATTTTACAATATGTTGAGAGTCAAGTATTTGGTTCGGGGAATTTAGGCATTGATAGAGAAACCAAAAAACCGGCCTTAGAAATCAAATGCTGTGATGGTGGAGGGTGTAACTCTGGCTTTCGAGATGAGCACTTGCAAAAGGCGTTGCCTAAAAAGTTATGGGAGAAATATTCAGAACTACAGACCACGGCTCAGATTCAACGAGCTGGCCTACTTGGTAACGTGTCCACGTGTCCCAAATGTGGATACCAGGCTGAACTTGCTGAAACACAAATGGTTTTTGAATGTCCTGTACAAGATTGTCAATTTTCCTCTTGTAAAAAGTGTGGCCTGGAATCGCATATACCCTTGCGCTGCGAAGAAGTGGTCAAACAAAACCGACAAGACAATGGACGTCTAAAGATCGAAGAAGCTCTAAGTGAGGCGAAGATGCGAGTTTGTCCGAGTTGCAAAAAGAAGTTTATCAAATCAGACGGTTGTAACAAAATGACATGTGCGTGCGGAATGAAGCTATGCTACGTATGCAATACCCCCTTGGCTAAAGGAAATCCTTATGTTCATTTTTGTCAGACGCCCCATTGTGATCATTCTAGCTGTGGTAAGTGTAAACTATATACCAACGACGAAGAAGATGACGAACAGGCAATGCGTGACGCGGGATTAGCAGCTAAAAAAGAATATGAAGAGGATCTTCAGAAAGAAGGCGGTGGAGATATAACAGCAGAAGTGCAATTAGACGTTGATCAAATTATGCATGATCCATCGCAACCGCGACGACAACGGGGACAACAGCTACAGCAACCGAGAGGGCTACGAGTCGCAGAAAGGATGGCTGCAGATGTACAACAACGAGCGAGGGAGGCGGTCGCACATGCACAACAACGACAAGGCTACCGAGAAAGAGGAGTAGCGGCGGCGCAAAGGGATATGGATAGATTGGTACAGCGGACGCATCAGCGAGCACAAGCACAACTAGCACAAGCACAACAGCGTTCGCAGGCACGGCAGCAAGCACAGCAAGCACGTCAACAAGCACGACAACAAGCACGACAGCGAACACAAGTAGAAGCACAGGCAAATTTGGATGCAGCACGAGCAGCACGGCGGCGTTGAATAGTAACACCATATGCGGGGTCATTATGATAGTACAGGCTCCTTCTTTGGAAAAAAGGGGACAAGATGAATAATGGGTATATTATTTTCACTTGGGGACAACTAACTTACTACGTCTGTGCTGGTATTAAAAACTTTTCAAATTACATACATTTGAAAGTAGAATAAATAATAAGAGCTAGAAAAAGAATTGTTATTTCTATTAGCCGAAAAACAACATTGGAATAATAATACGACTATAAAGTACTTTAGGTCTTGATCGTATCATTTGTACGAAAGTATCCCTGAGCGTTTTTTTTTCTTTTTAAATTGCTTCTGAAGTTCTGTTAACTACAACCAGCCCTGTTTCAGAGTCTTTTTCTTTCCCATTCGTTGCACCACTAACAATGCGATAACTATTCCTGCTGTGGTAGATCCAACTAAGATTTTGTTGAAGGTTTCGGGCAACACATCAAATCCCTTAGTGGGAGAAGTTCGGGTAAAGAACAGATCAGGTCCACCAAAGCCAAATACTAACGATTGAGATTCCAATGAGGTCGCCGTTGAAATGATAGATGTGAAGGGTTCATTCGTTTGATTGTATGTAAGTGAAAACAGTGGGCTCTCTGGAATTAATTCTCTGTAGGGCATGAGTCCTTCTTTTTTCTCTTCCGGTTTGGCTTCCCCAACAGGCCGTCGGGTTTCAAGGATCATCTTGTTAATTGTATTGAGTGCTCCATCAGAACTTGCAATCAAAATATTCTGTCGACTAATACCTTGGCGTGTGCTGGTTACTCCAAGTGCCGTAACTGCTTTGGGGAAAGCATACACCTTGGAAAGTACGACCGGTTTCGACTCACGAGCGTCAAAGCTAGAAAAGGACGTAGACTGTTCAGGACGTGCAAAGAATGTTAGACCCTTTGGTTCGATCATACCCTCGTGAAGTGTTAAGACACCGATTTCTGTTCGTCGTGTCTTTTCGTTTACGTAGGTATAAATGACCCAATTCTCAGAAATTACCACCGAAACCTTTTTATCGCCGTCAACATTGGAATGACTGTGTCGGTACAGAACACGTCCTGATACCGTGTCGACTAAGTTGATAAACATGTTGGGTAAATCTTCTGATCCATTTTGGGATGACGGAGGAATGGATGATCCAGGAGCTCCTGCACCGACAGGCTTTTTAGCTTTTCCATTCCTCTCCTTCTCGAGCGCCGTTGCAACCGTAGTAGCAGTTTGGTGTTCACTATCCGACAACACGGTTACAACGACAGCCATATGAGGATTGATATATTTCAGTAGTAAAGAATTGTCTCCAAGGATGGTACTCATGGACTTTACATCCTCGTGACGTAAGGGGTATGCTACTTTCACAATCTGTTCTCCAGCAAAAGAGGTCAGTCCAATGGAACGGGCGACGAATTTATCATCTTCTTCCGTGTGTGCCACGCGATACGATTCCACTTTGTTGGCAACCTTGTCTATCTTGTGAGTATACAGTCCGTTGGGAGTTTTATATAACTGTTTCTTAATCAACGCATTCGTTTCTGTATCCGCGGGAACTACAGTAAGACTGAGATCTTCTCCTAATAAGATAGAAGCTTGACGACAGCCACCCGTGTTGGTTCCGTATACGGGCAAAACTTGCACAACGGGAGAGGAAATTTTAATGGAGTCTTGAGAATTGATAGCACCGCTCGTCCCATCGATACACATCCAATCGACTGAAGCAGAGGATACCGATAAAACCAAGATTTCGCGACTGTGAGTATCTCCGTGGATACCGTGAGTGGCCTTGGCAGAATTTGTCGTTCCGTGAACCATACTGTGCCAAATCGCCTTCTTCGGCAAATCCAAAGACCAACGAATCGATCCACGATCCTTCCCTGCGGTACTCATTCCCCAAATTCGATGGACCTTAGGAGAAAGTAATGCAGCAACCTTAACAAATCCGAACAAATGGTCACGATAACTAAAGTTGACAGCATTGTTGTTGATCAAGCCGTTTGCGGTTGACAGCATACCAACGACGTCCTCCCATTGTGAATTCAAACGACCAGCAAGTGAAAGTTTTCGAGAAACGGCATCTTTTTCTTCGACTAGATCGTCAGATCCCAAATGACTAGCATCTAAAACAATAGCCGATGATAGACTTGCCAGACCTTCTTCAGCCGTCCAATCTACTTTCACGTTGACAACCTCGTCATCACCAGTAGTTTCCAATGAAAACAGAGTCGTGCTTCCACGTTCCGTACCTAAAAGAACAGTCATCTTGCCAGACGAAGAAGAACATTCGAGGAGTGAAACGACAACCACCGAATCACCATCTGCGCCAAACATATCTCCGGATGTTCTTAACGGAGATGATAATGTGTCACCATTTTGTTGTCGGTATATCTCGACCGATTTATCGTTCGATGTTGTTACAACCAATCCTAATTCTGGACAAAAAGCAGCGGCAGCGACGGCAGCAGAGGAAGTCAAAAGTTTTTTCCATGACGATGAGGAATTTTCGTACCGGAACAATGCCATAGTAGATTCCTCTGATGATTTTCCCAATAGACGGATCACTGACGGGTCAGTGGTGGATTCTACCGCAACGACGGTACTCCAACCTTCGTTCCAATCACTAGCAGATGTAACATCCGCAGAGGAGGACGATGAAGAAAAACTTCCAATCGTCGCATGGGCGACTGATCCCGATGTTGTTACAGCAAAAAGATGATATTCTTCTGCCGACTTGTTGTCGGTAGGGAAGACTCGTACTGTGTTAGCGACTATGTTTTTGGCTGTTTTGAGTTGACTTAAACTTTGAAGAGAAGGGATTTTTTTGTCTTTACTACCAATTTCATACATTCCGTAGTATAAGTCATTACCGGTTTGGATTGTTCCATCAACGACTTGGACTTTTGAAAGAATAATTTTGACCATCGAAGTCGAAGTCGATGTCGAAGACGACAATACCGATAACCATTCCACACGTTGTCCATTTCCAGTAGATTTTGAGGCACTAACTTTATCAACAATCGTTCCGGTTTCTGCATTTAAAAATACGAGTTCGTCATCTGCTGAAGCAACCGCTACATAACTAGTAGTACCCCCCACCTTAGTCACCCACAATTTAGGAGCAGAAGCAGCAGCATGGATACGAGCATCCCATAATAAATCACCATTTTCAATCGTCCATGCTCGTACAATACCAACATTATCAACCGTATAAAAGGCATCGGCATCGGCATCGTCATCGTCATCATTTCCAACAGCAATTGCATGAGCTTGTGCATCCTCGTCAGGAACGGAACAAACATTACGACGCCAAACTAAACTACCATCATTTATTTGACGTCCAGCCACGAAACATGATGTTGTTGTTGTGGTTGCTGTTGTGGTTGGTGTATCGGTTGTAATAACTATGCCGTTCTTCTTGTTATTATGGACAACACCAATAGGTCCATGTCCAGCTGTTGCTATCGAAAAATCTAATACACCAACATCATCTTTGTACATAGCATTTACACCTTCATCACCAATTAGTACACTGATTAGAACAATAAGAAGAACGACGAGAAAGTTGTTATTATTATTAATTGTCGTCATTTTGAATGATTGATTATTTCTCGATTTTTCGGACAGAAAGAGATAACTGAGAATATATATATATATCAACTGCGATTTAATTTAGATATCGACCCTTTCAACAAATTCCAATCAATAGCAAGACGATACGATACGAATAGCTCGCTAGTAGAAGTGCTGTGATGTGTTGTATCCTTTTTTGTTTCTCCTCTTGCCTCTTGTGCATACTGTAGCTTGGTCATCGTACTAATACCGGTAGTATTACGGTAGATTTCGATGAGAGGCTGTACACCTACTCATACTGATCATAGGTTTTATGCGTATGTATTGATGTAGATTATTTTTCAGTCATGCTTATTTTTTGAAAATAGATATTCTTTTCTTCTTCAGTTGTCATCATCCATCAATCGGTGAATCGGTGTACTGTAAAGAAGGTGTAAAGCGCCATGATGTAATGTACACAATGAGGAACATTTTTCAACCAATATCATTATGACGTCCTCAACCGTAACAATCGCCACCACCAACATCACAAACATATATTGCCGTCATCGTGGTGTACGGCAGAAGCCACAGCGACTGCCATTAGTATCGCCTATACTACTTATTACAACATCAATAATAAGTATACTATTTTTCTTTTTGGAATCGGCGTCATCCTTCATTCCTATCACTCTACCCCCAGTAGTATCCACGAACTATTATTTATCCTCAGCATCAGCATCATCATCATCATCATCATCGTCGTCATCTTCACTATATGATACTGCAACGGGCCAGCACGTTGTCGTGGTAGGAGGAGGTATTGGAGGCTTAGCGGTAGCAGCTAGAATCGCCGCCAGTAGTAGTAGCAGCAGCAGTAGTAGTGAGACGAAACCAACAAAGGTGACGATATTGGAAAAGAATTCCCAAGTGGGAGGACGATGTGGATCGTTTTGGGTCGATCCAACAGTAGGAAAGGTAGACTTAGACACTACTGGCAACAATGACGGCGACAACAATTACAAAAAATCATCATTATTTCGACATGAGCAAGGACCGAGCTTATTGCTTCTACCAAGTATCTACAAAGACCTTTTTACAGAAACAACATCCACGAATAAAACGGCAAGTGATTATGGATTGGATATAGTTCAATGCGTACCCGCCTATCAAGTAATTTTCGATGACGGTGATCGAATATCTGTAGGATTCCCAGAACAAATACAACAACAACAACAACAACAACAACAACAATATCAAGAAGTAGAAAAGGCATTGTCTAGAACTAAAATGGATACCTACGAAGTAGATGGTTCTAAGAAATGGGATGATTATATGACTATAACGTCTGCCTATTTGAATGCAGGATTACCAAATTTTATCGAAGAACGACTCGATTTGACAACAGTACCAGAATTTTTAATTCAATCCTTAAAAAACTTTGGTCGTGCCTGGCCTCTGAAACCACATTCGGATGTGTTAGATGAAATATTTGATTCCAATAAATTAAAAGCACTGGCATCCTTTCAAGATCTGTATGTTGGATTAGAACCATATCGGAATGAAAAATTAATTGGTGGTGGGGTATTAAAATCAACAGCACCAGCAGTTTTTGGATTATTGGCCGCTATTGAATTGCATCCCACCAATGACAAGGCGGGAGGTACGTTACGATATACTTTTTTCTCCTTTTTTTTTAAAATGCCGCAATATGTCACACATTAGGATCGATGAAATATTCTACCCTATCGATTTCATTTCTATAGAATTTTGTGATACGAACCAATAATCCTAACTGTGTTTTGCTTCATTCTGTCCGCTTATAATAATATTATGTTCGTACATATCAACCAGTATTTGCACCCATGGGTGGATTCCAAGCCGTAACAAACGCATTGGAACGTTTGGTGACAGATTTGGATGTAGATATTCGATGCGATACGACCGTAACGGGTGTAACCAAGGATGGAGTTTGGCTACAATCTTCAACTATTGATAGCGATGATACTGTTGTTGAAAATGAATTTATCTCTGCCGATTTGATCATTGTCAATGCTGATCTACCTTATGCCAAAAAGTCGCTACTTATTGACGACAGCAATACCGATGATAGCAATGGCAGTAATGCAAATAACAGCAAAAACATTAGGAATGAAAACAATGATATACAACAACCTACCAAAACATCACATTTATCACCTACACCGTCACCGTCACCGCTGAAAACCGATAAATTTGATTGGGATGATAGTTTTACCTTTAGTAGTGGCGTTGTTTCCTTCTATTGGTCGCTAGATAAGTCACTTGACGATCTTAATACGCACAACGTATTTCTTTCGACAAGGACTCGGTCTCAAGCTGAAGCTAGTTGGCAAGTTTTACGGGACCAACAGTCACAGCAGGATGTAGTACCAGAAAACAATACAGGCGAAGAAGAAGACGTTCCATTCAACTTTTATGTCCACCGTCCAAGTAAAATAGATCCATCCGTTGCACCTCCTGGCTGTGATACCCTTATGGTACTCGTTCCATGTAGGACGCTTTTGCGAGACGAAGAATGTGAAATCTACCACGAAAGGAAGCAATGGATAGTACCAAAAACAATTTCCGCCCGAGGTTGTATCACAATTACGGAAAACTGTCCTGAAACGATTTGCCGCGGTTGAATCTTTGACTAATCTTGAAGATCATATCATCCACGAAGAATATAAAACACCAGCAACATGGGCCGATCAATATAACGTAGCTGCTGGAACCCCATTCGGATTGGTAAGTTAACTGCAATTACATATGCATATAGAGTAGAAGGATGCATTATCGTGGGGTTTCTACTGAGCCGCTCTGCCGCTATTCGAACGATGTATTGTCGATACCTTTACTAATTTATCTCCTTCGTTGTTGTTCCATATCTTCTTCCTTATAAATAAAAAGAGCCACGGATTTGCCCAACTCAGCTTGACACGTCCTGGACCAGAATCGTCTGGTCTCCCAAACGTGTTGTATTGTGGCGCTAGTACTAGGCCGGGCAATGGAGTACCTTTAGTTTTAATTGGTGCAAAGCAAGTCGCGGAAAAGGCGATCCAATCATTGGGTCGTCAGAACATACAAGTATAATATCATAGATAAGAAAGGAACCATTCATAAATAACAAGCTAATTAATACACAATACTATATTTCATTAGATTATTTCGTGATTGTGAATAGGTATTTCTTCTTCTTTTTCCTCCTTTATCAATTCGTCTGTATCGTTCGAAATGACCACGCCCTCTGCTTTTTCTCCTTCACGTTCTTCAGCTTGCTCTAATCCTTGAACTTGGTTTTCTTGTTGTTGTTCCTGTCTCTGTGTCTGTTCTCCGTTGTCGCAATCTAATTGTTCTTGTTCTTGTTCTTGCTCTTGCTCTTGTTTTTCCGCTACTATTGCTTTGCTGTTTTCTCCTTCCGTGCACTTTTCTTCCGTGCCTTGTTCTTGCTGTTGTTGTTCACGTGCATGTTCTACGTTGTCACTATCTACTTGTTCTTGTTCTTCCACTACTACTTCGCAACTTTCTTGCTGATGTTCTTCCTTTCCACTTTCATTGATTACTACTACTACTGCACCTATCTTCTTTTTTATCTTATTTTCTCTCTCCATGCATTTTTCCTTCGTGTCGTGGTCTTGTTCTTGTTGATTATCTTGTTGTTTTTTGTCGTCAGTTTTCTTTTCTAGAGCTTCTGCCGTTACAAAGCTATTGGTCTCCGACATAGCACATTCGCTTTCCGTTAGTTGACCCTCCGTTTCTTCTTCTCTATCATCATCTTTTCCTGCATCTACTTCAATGGATTCTGGCGGGAAGTTACTACTTTCCTTCCTCTTCTTCTTGTATTCGTTCAACTCTCTTCGATTCGTTTCCCATTCCATTTCTCTAATGGTATATTGTTGATCTAGCTCTAGTTTCATTTGCTCTATTTCACGACGTTGCTTTTCGATAACTTCTCTCTTTTCGAAAGTTCGTCTACCATCTCGTTCGACCATGGTTTCTCTTCGGAGGAATTAGAATCATCGTTGTTGTCGGTATTCGTATTGGTAGAATCAATAACGAAAGTTTCAATCAAGCTCTTGTTTTTAAGTCGTCGCCGTCGTCGTCGTCGACTTATTCTAACAGGGGTACAAAAGAATTCGGATATAGATTTCCACCCGAAAAATCGAACAAGAAGAAAAATCATACCCAAAATAGCAACTGCCACTAGGACGAATATTCCAGCTTGAGTTTCTAATTCTACATCATGCCAATCAATTCCACCCTTTCCGTATGTAACTCCATCTACTTTAATAGCTAAAATTGTCCCCTGTGCTGATGCGCGTTCTAGGTCAGATACTGTTGCTGCTTCCATATCGGTCTTTGTTTCGAATTTGTGGCACTGGTCTTTTATTCCATTTGTTGATTTAAATTAGTAGAGGGAAAGCGCGTGAGCATGCAGCAAAGCAACGGCAATGAAAACAAGGGAATACAATAGGCAATAGATAAAATACAAAAGGATAAGTAACTTACTACAATTGCGATAACCAGCATCATCGTAGCAATTATATCCATATTGTTCTTCATCACCTTCACCGTCATCGTTGTCATCAAGTCGACGAAGAAAACGAAGACGATCTGCATCATCATCATACGTTGGAGTTTTAGTATATGCTCGACATGGTTGACAAACTTTATAATCTGTCATTAATTCATTCCATCGGACTGTATTTGCTTGCCATTTTTCAGCAACCTGTTGACCTTTATCACTATCGTAATAATAATTTGTATACCACTTAATAATATAATCCGCAAAACTCATGTATGATTTTTGTGTACAATCTTCATCTGTATATAGACTATCTGTTATGTTGCCTTCTCCCTGTGGTCGTAAGTGACGATATACAGAATTTCCGTCATCGTCTGTTAAGTACATACTCGTACATTCTTGTACTTGATTTTGCTGCAATGACGACATAAATTCATAATCACTATCTTCGTCATCATCATCATTACTATCGCCGCTTCCACTTCCTTCTTCGTTGTCATAGTCATTATTCGCATTAGCATTATCATTCCAAACACAATATCCTTCATGTTTAAATAATTGTTCTGCCCAATCGGTTAATCCATCTGCCTCTTTGAATACACCAATTAATTTGAAACGACTCTTTGATGAATGACAGTCCATCTTGGCACATCTACCAGTTTGGCATGTTGATTTATCCCATGTTTCCTCAAATCGATTATAAAATTGATATTCTCCAATTGAATCTCCACGATAACCAGGATCGACATATGCAGCCCATAATACCTTTCTAGAACAATCATCACCATCATTGCTACCACTACCAGAAAGATTTCTCTGCTTCGTATTGGTGTTAGTGTTAGTAGTAGTACGTCTTTGTCGTTGTCGATTTCGGTAGACATCGGATCCATCATAATCACCATCATTGTTGTACTCTTGTTGAACGTCACAATCAATGTACATTCCCAAATAACGCCATGCCATTGCATAAGGTTCGTATGAATTACCGTCACTATCTACCAGATAACTTTGATAGTTGTCGTCATTATCGTAGTCCAATCTTCTTTTTGCTGGAGAAACTGGAAACCACTTTGGAAGTGTCGATGTAAGTAAGTTCGTCGTCGTCATACTCTACTACTTTTTTGTATTTGTATGAGTGATAAGCAAGCTACTAAATCTCTAGTGCAATGAGTGCTTGTACAGCAATAACAGATGTGATTGAAATACCTAGACAAGATTCTTACTATTCTTCAATAGTATCGATTGACGACATCGACACTTAAAAGGTACTTGAAGTAGCTTCCTGGCTTGTACGACATTTGTTTCATTCCTCAACGTCAAACGCATTCTGTACATGTTTTTTAGATACTAATGAGGCGTTATTCGGGTTCAGTCACACCTGCCGCTGTGACACAATATATGCCCTTTCCGATTTCCGCACAATCGCCAAATAAAGAAATCATAAAAAAGAATCTAATTTTTTTTTTGATCGAATGAGATCAAGCATAGATTTTCCAATTAAAATAAAACGAAGGTCCGATCCGGGAATCGAACCCGGGACCTCCTGCACCCAAAGCAGGAATCATGCCTCTAGACCAATCGGACAATTTTATTGCTGTGATATTAAAAATATGGACATTCATAATCACAACGAATCGTCACTGCCCAATCATTAATAATTCAAGTTCCACTTAGTAGCAGCTATTAGTATGGTAATACAATTAGGGAAACGATGGTACATTATATTACTGTATTTCATAACGTTACTGTACGATGTAGTTTATGTTGGATAATTAAATGTTTTTGTTACTGTAAATGCACGTTTTACGTGTTAGTGTAGTAATGATAGTATTATTCTTTTTCTTTTTAGTATATATTTACGTACTTTTTTGATAGCTAGCATGGTTTATCTTTTGAATGAATCCATTATCTCGATTCGTTTCTTTCTCTCTTATTTTTTTTGGGCTCTCTTCTCTTATTTTAGTTTCTTCTTTCCTCTCTTTTTTTTAGATTCTTTCTTCCATTTAAATATCAATATAATCATATGTGTAGTCACATGTACATTGACCATTACCACTAGTATCATTGTTAAATACAACACGTTCTTGTGACATCATACCTGTATCTTCATGAGTTAAAATATGACAATGCAACATAATCTTTCCTGAAAATACAATAGGACGATATTTCATAGTAATAGTGTTCTGTAAATCAGCTTTAATTGAATCTTGCCAGTCACCTATTTTGTTTTTATTTATTTATTTTATTATTCGTAAGTAAAATTAATTATGAGTAAAAGAAGGAAAACAAGTATTAATATATATGTTAGAGTTGTTATAATACAATACCATATACATAAAATATAACCAGTTTAGATAGATAAGATAAATACGTACCATTTTTCCAATATCCACCCTCATTGGTTGTAGCATTATCAAATCCAGTCTGGACTTGAAACGGATATACATGTTGATGATATGTATGTTTAGCAAGACCAGTAAGTGTTCTTTCAGCGACATCACCGTAACTAACAGTGTGTAAGTAACTGTCTGCTGCAAATTGTCTATCATTGACAACGAAAGCTAAATCTTCACGTCTAGACAATTTGGTAGTACAATCACAACCGGGTTCAGTAGTTTCTTCTTGAAGGTCTGTTAAGTATGCAGGAAAATCCCATACAAAACCTATGGTAGGTCCTGGAGACATTTTAATCTTCTTTTGTCCTTTGGGTAATTTTGATGTAATTGTAAACAAATCTTCTTCAGCTGTATAATGTTTTGCAATAAATGATCCTTCAGTTGGACATCTAACCATAATATCTGCTCTACCACCAGCAGGAAGAGGAAAAATATCAATAGGTCGAGGATAATCTTTAATATAGATACCATCTTTTGCAAGAAGAATTGTTTCACATGGTCGGACAGTATTGTCAATATCATCATCGTCATCAGCTGATACAATCTGTAGATCAAGATTATCTGTAAGCCATCCAGCATAAATAGTACGAAAGCGATACCATTCACCAGGAATGATAGTTAAGTTCGGACGATACTTTCCATTCACAAGACGGAATTGATCACCACCGTTAACATCTGGATTGATAACAAGTTCAAATTTTTCATCACGTGATGTACTTGCAACACTATTTGTTAAATTTCTAAAATCTTGTACAACTAATAAGATATCAGTTGCATCTGTAACCTCCTGTGGGATTTCAATAACATTTGGATCATCTGGAACAATAATCGCAAACGCTGCACCACCTCCAACTTGAAGTGTAGATGAACCGTGTACATGAGGATGGGACTATATTTTATTACATTTATTTTATTTTCAATACAGAAGGAAAGAGAAACAAATACAATACGTTAGTGTGTGTGTGTATATATATCAGTATATCAGATGAGACGAGACGAGACGAGACACTACAATTTGCAATGGAAAAATAATAATATGAAATGAAACTGAAACTGAAACTGAAACTGAAACCAAACTGGACTGAAAACGATTAAATGTCGTGTGTTGTTGGACTTGGACCGGACGGACGTAACGTAACGTACCCAATGTGTACCTGGCATATGATTTTCTGGAAATTTAGATGTATATTCATATTTATCACCAGGTCGAACATGAATATATATATCATCAGATGGTTCTTCACCAGAAATATGTCCACCATGAAAATGTAAATTTGTTGTATCAGGTATACCATATGAATTATTTTTTTCATCTTCTTGAACAGAGTTAGGTTGGAGTACTAATTTATTTTGAAATGATACTTCTAATGTTTCACCACTTTTGACAATAACCGTATTACCAGGTATACCACCATGTAATGCACGTGTTGAAAATGTTGTGGCAGCAACTGTTTTATGTTCAACATAATCCATTGTAACAACCATCCGACCATTACCTGCAAATACTTGTTTTGGAAATGTTAGTTCACCATCAGATAATGGTGGTGGTGTAACAGTTGGTGAACTGGTAACGGTTGGTGAATTGGTCTTACTACTTTTCTGCTTCTTTGCACGCTTCATCTTTTTCTTATTTGAATTTGATTTATCCTTTTTGTTTGATTTATCCTTTTTGAGTAATCTGGTAGAAACAATACCTTAGTAGTAGCATCGGTAGTCTCAGTCTCTTCAACGTCAGTAATAGTAAAGTCCTCAACAACAACAACCACATCGACGTTGTTATCTTGTCCTACTGCTTCGTTAGTAGCGGCGGCGGCAGCAACAACAACAACGCCGTCGCCGTGAAAAGAAGGTAAATATAGGGCGGCCATAATGACCAAAATGGAATTAGTGAAACGCATATTTGATTTGGATCTTATCATTTATTGGGCGTTTTTGTTGTTGTTGTTTTTTTGATAATAGTGGAGGGAGTTATTGGAGTTTGCAGAATTATGTAATAGGTGAAGAACATTCAATTCATTAAGTGAGTGAGTGTTTCAGAGAAAGAAAAAGTAGAAGAAGAAGAAATGAAGAGAAACGTAAGACGTTGTCGGTCAATCAATGTGTTTCTTTTTTTAAAGCATATATAGTCCTTTCTTTTATGTTCGGAGAACAAAATCATTCTATTCGCATTCGCATTAGCATTCGCATTAGCATTCGCATTCGCATTCGCATTAGCATTCGTATTAGCATTCGCATATAACCGTCAACACAGTCCACGAGCGAGGTAATCGAAACTAAATACAATCACCATTGTAAGAAAGAACAAAACAAAACAACAACGAAAAACATAATAAAGCTATTGCTGTATCCTTACCTTTTTTTTGGATTAAAGAGCGTCCTTTAGATACACTACAAACAATGATATTATGCGATTATTTGATAAATGTGAATGTTATGTGTATATCTTTCAACAAAATGTAAACATTCAAAATGCAACAATTCAACTTACGTGTAACAAATTTTAATCCGATGTAACCTAAGTAACTGACTTTCATTAATTTCTGCATTATGGGATGGATGGTAAAGAAGAAAAGCTGCGGCGCTATTGTTTCTGCACTACCGTAAGCAGATGGCAATTCGTGACATTTATTATTTGATTTTTTTATTAGGCCAGCACGTCGACGAAATGAATCAAATACTGTATATACAACATGTTGTATGTGTACAGTGATGCAATCTTCGGTCAAGTTCAAACAAAACTAATAAGAACGCGACTTCACTGGCCTAAGTAGTGTATGTTAAACCAATAAGACTTTTTCATATCGTTACTTCTAAAAAAAATACTACTCGTACTTAGAACTGTATTGATGTGAAGAAGGTGTAATAATCATTGTTCTCTTTTGTTTTAAGTCAATAAATAATGAATCGAAAATACAGTAATCCAAATCCAATCATGTCATGTCATGTATTCAATCTTAGTTTTATGTTCTCCTCCTTTCTATGTGGAAAAGGTCTTCGTTCCCGTTAAATGAAAAAAACGCGATGGATGATACTGGACAGATACAGTAGGAAAGTAAATTCTCCACAGGGGCATATGAAAATTAGAATTTCATTATTAACCTAAGTCTTTCGAAAGAGCAATAATAATATTAAGTACCGGTACTAAACTTCATAACCCAAATCACGAAATACCGTACTTTTTTTAGCTAAGCTTTGTTTCGACAAAGTCTCGATTCAAAAATTATGAGTTAGTAGAAACTAATTTAGCTGTTTTCGGACTCTCACAGCAAACCAAAATTTATTTCACCAATAGTGTACAAGAAAGCAAAAGGTGTTGAGCAAACAACAGATTTTAGATGATTCCCCATTTTATGTGCGAGTAACAAGAATTGAAATGTCATGATGGAAAATATTATTTTTACATTGATACATGACATGACAGTGGGAAAGTGTTGGTTATATACAGGCATTATTATCTCAACTATTGTACTACAGTAACGGATCAATATGCAAATAATAAAGTGCCGGATTTTTATTGATTGAATATGGAGTTGAACTTCAAAAATATTGTCACAACAAGAGGGCATAACAAAGAGAGGAGTAATGTCGTACACATGAATCAAATAATAGAGTAACAGCTGAACAAATAGTTGACTATAGTCTATTATACTGTTATACTATTAAGTAGCAGGGTGTTGTTAGTTTTACTATTAGCGTAAGAGTGTTCGAAGGGGATCTATACCAATGGGTATGTTGAAATGCTGATTTTGCCTAGAAAACCAGAAAAAGCTTCCTTGTATGTGAATTATGGCATTGCTCACTTCCGCTTAAAATCAATAGCCACACCTACTCTATGCCGCTGCATGGATGGTACATCATCTTCATTAACAGGATTCATGCTATAGCATATTTTGGTGGTATTTTACGCGTTTTAAAAGCACACGATAATTTCCATCTAAAAAATAAAAATGAGAAACTTTGGAAGCTGATATTAATACATAATAGACCAAATCAAAACAGATTTTTGATGCACATAGATATCAAACCACGTCCTTATATTCAACAGCAGCAGGTTGTGACCAACTCATCCACAAGAGTAGTTACATTGATTCTTATGAGGATGTAAATATTCTGAGTATTGTAATAAGCCAGTAAATTTAATTATGGAAGAGCCCCTGGGAAAATTTGCAAAGAGGTGCACTATATTATAATAACTTATTTGAGATAATCATAAGCCGATACACCTACCATCTGTTATATTCAATTCAATAATATACTGTATTGAATTAACTGAGTGGGACAATTTTGAGCGAGTGGTCCAAAGTAATTGTTTCTTTCTGAATAGAATTGGTAGTGCCGTTGTAGCTTGAGATACACAGCTGGAGTTTGTTAGTGTTGCCCTAAGCATAAGTAATTTCCAGGCTATTTGTTAGTGGTGATGTACAGCAGGGATTAAAAGTAGCAGAACAAAATTTATTTCGTATCAATTGCATTACTTCATTTATTTGCTCATACGTATTTATAGATCTAGTTTCAAAGAGAAGTATAAGCAAATCAAATCAATCTAATAGTAAAGCAATTAAATTCTTCAGAATTTATAATATCATAGCAAGGCAAAGAAAAGTGGTGACTCAAAGTAGCAGGAGTGCGTGGGTATTATAATTCAACACTTTGACATAAGTGGATGGGAATGAAGGACAAAAAGAATCAATATTACAAAGTCTTTTCAATAGAAATAGAAAGATGACCGTTTGAATCTAGCTAGCTTTGCAACTCACAATGGACATACCTGTGGACACAGTGCAAATTTTGCAGAAGACCACAGCGTAGTCAGTGTGTGAACCAACAACACTCTCAATAAACAATGGCGTAATAATACAGAAGAACAGGAAACAACAAGAAACAACAAAAAATAATCCATTTCAGACAGAACCTCCCAAGGGCAAAGGCAAACATAGCAAAACTTCAGCTCCAACCTATCGGCACAGCTAAAGGCAATAAACCAAAAAATGACAAATTCAGCATCAAATGAGACTTTGGCAGCAGCAAAGAAATGCCACATTGAAAATGGATGAAAACGAAAGACAAAAAGAATCTTTCTAAAAAAAAGCTTTTTGTATGGAAAAAGGGAGGGTCAAAGATAGAAAGAATAATTCAATCAAGGAAGGTAGTAGTAGTAGTGTGCAATGTTAACATGTATTCTAATTTTCTATAGCAGCACAATATCGTACTTCATCTTTCCGTTTCAAAAACAAACAATCATTAATACTGTAACTCAAGTTCAACTCAACCGAATTTGGACAAAAATAATGGATAAAAAAACATAAGGAACATTAAAAGGAGGTCCGATCCGGGAATCGAACCCGGGACCTCCTGCACCCAAAGCAGGAATCATGCCTCTAGACCAATCGGACAGCTAAAGTTTGTTGTGAGATGCAGAAATATTATACTTTCTATACTTCACACTATGAACTGATATAAAAACATTCTAATAATCTGGGAAGGAATGGTAAAAGAACCCTTTCGCCAAGCAGAAATCACATCTCTACTACTTTGAAGTAGTTATTAGACCAATCAGACTTCATACATTTTGACGTCATCATTTGATGGAATGCAAACATACTGTACTTCGTTTGCGTTATTATTTCTGAGAACGTACGTAACGCAATAAGCAAGACTGTTTACGACTTTATCTATGTTCGAAGTCGAACTTCTTCGTACTGGTCCTGCAGTTGGATGTGATACCTCCTCCTCACTTATTGATGAGATTGACGGTGAGGTTGATACTACAGGTGACCGCAACACAATAGATAGAACATCATCATCGCCATTATCATTATCGTTATCGTCGTCGATCGGAGAAGATGAAGAAGAGCAAGATCAAGATCAACAGCAGCAGCAGCAACAACAGCAACGGAATAATCGAAAACGATTGTATCGAAAAATTATTATTGGTACAATATTATTAATAATAATATGTTTTGTTATAGTTGATTCAACGTTTGGACAAAAATATATCCGACATGGGATAACAATATTCTTAGAATGGATAAAAGAAAATCCTGGTGAAGGTGTTATTGCATTTATATTTGTTTATTTTATTGCAACTGTATTATGTGTCCCAGGTGCATTACTAACATTCGGTAGTGGATTTGTATTTAGTGCAAGTTTTGATGGATCGATTTTTTGGGGTGTTGTTCTTGGTACAGTCGCAGTCTTTATTGGTGCATTTGCAAGTGCTATTGTTGCATTCTTACTTGGACGGTATTTATTTCATGATAGTGTCCGACGACTAAGTACAAGATATACATTATTTGAGGCATTGGATATTGCATTAGCAGAAAAGGGATTACGGATCATGTGTTTATTACGACTAAGTCCAATTACACCATTTGTTGTACTTAACTATATCGCGGGAGTATCTACTGTTAGATTTGGTAGTTATTGCCTTTCAAATTTTGCAATATTACCGGGAACAATATTTTATGTATTTTTGGGTGCATCTGCTGGTAGTTTAACAGATAGTGTCAACAATAATAGCGATAATGACAGTAACGATAACAAGGCTGTTACGATCACAGTTGTTGTCCTTGGTGTTATTTTTGGTTTATTAGCTATAGCATTAACATCCTATTACGCCAAAAAGGAACTTAACAAGATGGTTACGAATCAACAACAACAACAACAACAACAACGAGAAGAAGAAGAAGAAGAAGGAGAAATAATAGTAGTAGAAGAATTGGAACAACAACAACAACAACAACAACGGCAGCAACACGACAGAAGTAATAATGTGGACGGTGACGACCATGGAGATAAAAAGGATAATACATCAACCACTGAGACAGAGTCTGATAACTCGTTAAGAGTAACATTGAAAGCATCATGTGGTTAGTTATCCAGTTTCGTTTTCGAAGATCAAAGACAATTTTGAAATAAATAGACTATTGATATTCAATACACATTAAAGAGTAATTTGCCCTGCTCTGCTAATCTCAATATACATTCTGGGGAGCATACACAATCAATTCTTTGGTACTAGCATTGTTTTTATAGTGTGTATTGTATGGAGTTCCATCTAAATTTTCACCAAGATCAACATTTAAATTGCAATAGTAAATCGCATTCTTTATATGTTTTGAAAACGTATTACCTCTAGTGAAGTGGGATGGATGGTAGGGAGAGAGAGGGTAGTAGTTTCAATACATTTCTCACAATGAAAAGTCTACGGTGTATTTTCAATATTAAGAATAATGTATATTCACATGCGGTGCGTTTGCTTTCTGCTTTTATCTAAAAAAAGGGATGTAATGTACTGTATGACCTCAAAGATATTCGAGTGTATCAACAAAACATCGTAGAAGAAATTACTAGGGAAGTTACGATTATAGGAAGTTTGCCAATAAATGGTGTTCAATAATCTAATCTTCTCTCTCCTTCTGATAATAATTAATATAAATATCTAACTTGGATCCTCCCGGAAATGACCGAATACCGTTTCCACGAAGGCACAGCACCTCATTTGAGGCACCATAGAGTGTGATGCCTTAAGTTTATGGTCTGTGAAGAGCTGTGCATCCTACTATCGATGTCTGTCTGTTTGTTTGTCGACGACAATGATTGTCTGCATCGCCTATCTTTCTTTCTCCTATCTGTTTTATCAATAGATCACGTTGCCTCGGACGAATTCTCTCGATCGCATCGAAATGCCTTGCTGTTGCGCCCTATCTGACCATCTGCACTATTGATGTTACACGACTGTGACGCTATGGCGAATACTTGTCTTCTTAACCTTCACCACTACTCTGTCTTTGCACGACACGGCAACTTGTACACAAGTCGACTATCTCTTTATTATTATAGATCAGATCACGATACTTTGTGATATTTATTTTTTTACTTTAAAAAAGATGTTTATTAGTCTATGTATATTTATTTATAAAAGAGATACTATCTTGATAAGAGTTTCCTTCGGATGATGTCTTTTTCTTTCTTCTTCTTTTTATTTTTTACTCTTAAACCCCGTTGTCCCTTTCTTTCTTTGAGCAACGAAAACTGATGTATCGTTGTTTATGTTGCATCATTTCTTTCTTCTATTTATTTAATTATTTCAAGACAACTCCAAGACGGTTGCTATCAGAAGCAGATTTCTTGGTGTGTGCTTGAACTTTTTTCGGATCTTCTCTTAGAAATTCCTCCAGTAAGACAGCTTCTTCGTCTTGTCGTTGTTTCTCTTCCATTTCTTTCGCACACAAACCTTGATTCAACAACCGATCTTCTTCAGCCTTACGTTCACGATCGGCTTCCTTGTTTTCTTTCTCGGTGGTCTTTCTTTCCTTTTGTAGAGCCTTGGCTTGACGCTTCGCCATCTTCTTCGCTTCATTAGCTTTTTGTTCCTCCAGACGTTTCAATTGTTTCGGTGACACTTTTTCTTGTTCTTCTAGACCAGCATTATTAGCGGTGACTTGTAACTTAGAGTTATTCGGGGCGACGGCAACCATGATTAATGTTTTCGTTTTTCTTAGTATTAGTATTAGTATTAGTATTAGTAGTAGTAACGTTTGACTTTGTTAGATATTATTTTTATGAGAACTCCTAATGACTCTGACTTCCTAATTTTGTATTGTTCGATTTCGAAAGAAAGATTGCATCATGCTTTCGAATAAGAACAATTTGAAACATGTCAAATTCGCTCTTTTGAGCAGTATTCGTTGATTTCATTCGTGTCAACTCACGATCGATTTGTGTCAACAGACGACAGCTGCAGTAGTATCTCAAACCTCGCGTTATCGTTGTTTAACGGCTACTTTTCAGTCATGGATAGTAGATTCAGTCACGGATGTGATTGAACTACGATCAGATTTTTCTTTCAGGTTTTATTTTTTATCGAAATATCAATCTCGCTTCTCCTTGTTTTCGCAAACCAACAAAGTCGGAACCAAAACCAAAGCTGCTCCATAGGATCATATTGGTCTACACAAATTAGAATGTGCAAATATCTCTTCTGAGCTCTGGGCTTCCGCCCACCTCTACCTCTATCTTTTGGATCAAGATAATGCAAGTTTAGACAACGCCGACAACAATAATAACACACCATCATAAAAATGCAATAATATTTATTATTATTATTTTAACAAGCGTAACTCTTAGACGCACTATGGTCGGTATTATCCCCCGACTTATTATCGACGTAGATGAAGTACCTAAACTTATTCACGATGGGGAAGACATCAAGAAACATAGGGGAGATGTAGATGGAGATGATGATAACAACGACAACGAAAACAACGATTCCGACGCCACAGCGAATACGACGACTCTACTACCATCAATTTTACAACAGATATCTCTTCCTGGTTTCATAGCCGACCCAAAAAAGGTTGTTGAGAAGTTACAACAAATTATTGTGGATCTACCAGAAAATTTACGTACAGTTCCAAATGTAATAAAGCAGATAGCGATAGAATTACCTGCTCACGCAAGTGAGATTGCAGGAAACCTACCGTCGACGTTGTCGGAACTTCATACGACCATTATCTCCTGGGGATCAAGCGCTGAGGGTGTAATAACGGCATCTATCGTAACTACTGTTAATGTTATTAAAGATCTTCCCCATCGAGCAACATTCCGATGGAGACAACTAATGTGGGTTTTAATTATAATGATTCTCTGTCCACTTCTTGGCGAGGTTGTGTTCTTCCTACCAATGAACCCTGTCGATGACGGACCTGAAGAAAATCGAATTTTTATCTATGGTATCATGACACTCTATCAACTATTTATGATAGTACCATGGATAGAAACATGTAACTTTGCTATGCCTGAAGCTAAGATTCCAGTCCGTGCAAGAATGCTTGCATTAACCGTTGGTTTGATCATTGCAAAAGTTATTGATGTAATTTTGACGAAAGGAATATTTATCTACGAGCCGATATTTCCGATTCCCTTCTCGATTTTCGTTACGGGAACATTGGGAACTCTTCCAGCTGTTCCCATCATGTATTTGATGACGCCCAAGCCGGATCGAGAGCGTGGAAATTTTTGTCTCATGTTTACTCATCTACTCGCTTATTGGGTATCACTGACGGCGGTAATCGGGTGGGCTATTGGTATCCAACGACTACAGGGCAATCCGCTTCAATACTTGGTCTTATTCTCATATGCTATTTTACGATTCATATGCAAGATATTGATATGTGCAAACACCGCAGTACGTCTCAATCCGAAGCGACTCATTCAACTCAACCTTGTAGTTGATGTGCTTTTCACGAGGGTTCAAATTGCTACGTGGCCTTTCATCGATAGTCCCTTTACGTTACTTGCGCTCTTCGCCAGTGAATCGTCTGTGGTACTATGGCGATACTACAATGGTGTTGACCGGATTGGTCTTTGGTGGGGTGCTATAAAGGCAACAGCATTAGAAGGCCAGGAACAGCACGATACCGATGGTAATGGTAATGTTGTTGGCGTGGACGTGGGCGGGAGATCATCAAAATCAAGTAGAATGAAAGGTATCACAGAAGCCTGCTTCACTGGATCGAATCAATATATCATCAATATGAGTCTAAGCGAAGACAGACAAGACGTAGTACGGAGCTTAACGAAATGCAATACTTCTACAACTCTTGATACGACCGTTGGTGAAGAAGAAGAAGAAGAAAACGGAACGTATTTTCCCGATAATGGAGGGAATGTGAGCAAGCATGCTTACTTATATTCTACCGATGCGGGTAGGGGTAGCATCGAAAATGCCACAAATCGTGTAATGATGTATGATGATAGTGATGACGACTCTAGTATGGCAATCGAGATGAATAACTTCGCGAGCATCATGAGGGGTGTAGGAGATGGCACCACCACCACCACCACCACCACCACCACCAATGACGACGACGATGACGAGTACGATGTTGAAGCCCCTATAAACTTTGGCAGCGATGACGACTCGATTATTACTAGTAGGATAGGAACAATGGGAGGACGAACGGATGGCTTCGAGAATATCATACTCGATGATGATACACCAAACGATAATAGTAATGATTCTGATGAGGGCAAGAAGAAAGTAGTAACACCATCTACTACTGCTACTAAAAGAGGAAAGGAAATATGGGAACAACGTGATCTGTATCATATGGTCGATTCAACTGGGTCACTATGTGTAAATATTATTGTTCGTATCAATCAACAATTAATTTTTATTGCAGTACGGAATATACCAAGTTCAGCACAGCATTTGAATGAATCATTCCAAATTAGTGATGAGCGTTGGTTTGAAGCACAGAAATACGGATCAATATTTATTGTATTGATGTTATTACTGGTAGTTGGGATCAATTATAGTGTCTTCTTTAGTTCCAAACAAGGGCTAGGAGAAGGCAAAAAATTATCATTGGGTCGGATATTATCTTATATCTTCAAGGATCATTTTTGGTATTTTTTCTTCTGGTTAATATCAACTGGTGCACTTGTTAGTTCTGCTATGGTCAATCATTTTGGTGCTGACTTTACAATGAACTTTGAATACTTGAATTGTTTAGAACAAATTGAATGGCCGGGTTGTCCAGCCGGTGATGATGGCGATGCCTAACTAACTAAATACGAAATGCTACTATAAGATCAGGGGATGATCATTTAACTGACTTAAAACTGTAAATAATAACTTGAAAGAACTTTAAAACATGATGCCTAACTAACCACATACATAGTATATGCTACTATATTCGTACGGATAATTTCGTCACTATAATAATTACGTGTGTGTATTGAATACATACATGGCAGTGCTTATTTTCCAGTTACAACGGAACAGGTTCGAGTTCACTAGTTGTTACCGTTAACGACCATTGAATTTGTTGTCTTGACTTACAAGTAGTTTTGGCCCTTCATAAAGCTGGGTCGCAATCTGAGCAAGTTGCTCAGCTCCCTACTTGGAACAGCACTCGCGATGGAACTGGGTTCCAAATTGGGCAACAAACTAGGATGGAACTAGGTGCATCGCTCGGATCAAAAACTACGAACACCAGTTAGACAAATCTTCGATTTCAACTCGGATACTCGTTTAAGGGAAACAATGTCGCAGAAGAAACAAAAGTATTACAAGACCGTCGTCGCGTTCGAATTATTTCAGGGTTCTCTTGGATTGATGATAATGCATCAGCAAGCAACAGACTTATGTAACGAAAAACAGTCGATTTTTTCTGGACTTGAGAGAGTGGAAAGGAACGTTATACGTGCGCAAGGTTGAATCGAACAACTACGGCGTTAGCCGTCTACAGGTTTGAAGCCTGTACCAATTACCAAATTGGATCATGCACACAGAGTAGGATAGTTCCTCTATTATTTTGTGGTGAGAGTAATCCCCGTTGAGTTTGATAGCATTTCCAATGTACGTACGTGCGCAGGGTTGAATCGAACAACTACGGCGTTAGCCGTCTACAGGTTTGAAGCCTGTACCAATTACCAAATTGGATCATGCACACCAAATAGGACTGATTGATTGAAAGATAAAATTAAGGCTACTTGAACCCATAGGTATCACCATCACCGTCCTATCGCCCAAATATAAACTTGGATTTTTTTTCTGCCCCCAAACCAAACCAAAATAATACCACACGTGCGCAAGGTTGAATCGAACAACTACGGCGTTAGCCGTCTACAAGTTTGAAGCCTGTAATAACCACCAGGCTATATCATGCACACGTTAGAACCATTAATTCGATTGCTATGATAAAGTTATGGCATAGAGGGTGTGCTTCCCCGATAAGCATTACGGTCGGATTTTCTTCGTTGATTTTTATGCATTTACATATTTGTGGACTTGAAATTGATGAGTCTTGCATTCTCTCGGACGACACAATTCTCCCTTTGTTTTTCGATCTTGAAGTTCAACGATGCAATCTTTTAACACATCATCGCGCAATCTGCTCCCCCCTTTACTTTATGGGTGAATTTAGAAAAAAATTCGAAGACTTGTAGTTAACTCTCTACCAACTTTCGGCGCGCGCATTTAACGTATTTTGTATGTGGTTTCACTGTATGTAAGTTTAAATCATCGCGCAAAAAATGATATTGCCAATCAAACTACGTAGGATTACAGTATTCTGCGATCGTAACAAAAGTAAACGGATTTTGAGGGGATCGCCAAGAAAATCTAAAAATGATCGACAATTTTTATTTTATTTTTTGGACCACAAAATATACATCTTTCCCCCAATCTCACAATTCACAATCTTCAATCAAAAATTACATAAATTTCGTCACTCTCATCACTCTTTACACAGCAAATTCACTAACAATCTTACACACTTTTTCTCGCGCAATTTTACTTAGTATTTGTTCGTGTCAAAAATTAAATACCGTAAAGAACTATCCTCCTCCGGTACTTAAAGTACAGTGTATCACTCGTCGTTCGTCATCCACCAAATTTTAGTTTGAATTAAGTGCATCTTGCAGCTTCTTTCTGTATTGCATTTGTGTTGATACTTCTTAGTTTTGACCATTAAAATATTGTTGTCTCCCTCCAATCTAAAACCGATTTGCTCCGTATAATTATTGAATTAGCTCATAAATCAATTGTTATTGCTTTCACAACTAACCAGCTCAACTAACTACCCAACCTACAATAATCATATATAATTAGCACGATGATCTCCACGATGAAATTTTTACTGTCTGCTGTACTTCCGCTATTTTTATGCTCTTCTTTGTTTGGTACTTGTATCGCTTTCCATGCACAACAACTACATGTACCGGTACAACATCAACAACAACAACAACAACGACATGCTTCAACGACTCACAATAACAGACTCAACACAGCATTAGCAGCAGGACCGGCTACTATTGAAAGAGAGAAAACAGGTAGAACCACCGGACCGGCTGTATTAGATCGTCCAGCAGAAAAGAAGGTCATTGATCGATCCTCTTCTGTTGTAAAAGAACGTGAACATGTGGGTGGTGAAGAATGGGAGGTCCGAATATACAATGATGGATTAAATACAAGAGAGCATGTGGCACGATCACTCGTACAGATTACGGGTATCACAGAAATGACTGCCTATCAAACGATGATGACAGCTCATCAGAATGGTATCGCATGTGTTGGAGTATTTTGTTTTGAAATTGCGGAAACATACAATGAAGGGTTACATAAACAAGGAATAGTATCAGATATTGTCCCTGTTGATGAAGAACAGTAATTATTATATTAATGCGAAGCTAGCAAACGGAGAGAGTAGAGAGAGTAACCGGGACCGGGAAGGATGGTATCCTAAGACGAAGAAACACTGAGAGAATTCTCACACACGAGACTTCTCTTATTAGTTCAAGCTATTCGTTCCTGCACAAGATTTTATTCATTGATATTGTATCATTTATGGGAATATCATTTACTTTTAAACAGCGAACGAGAAAGAATCTCGCACAAAATCAATATCAAGCTATCTTGTATCCCTTTAGCTTACTATAATATATCTGTGGTTTTGAGAGTTTACAGCAACTCTCTTTGTCACACACACGCTCGGGGAAAAGAGAAAAACTACGGCACACATACGTTAACACACACACACACACACACCTGTATTATAAAGAACGAACTGTAATGTTAGATAATATGCATATTAATCATTATTTTTACTACCGTATATCAAAATGCACTTCCACTAAACACTACTCTATTTATTATATTCAATAGTCATATGATAATCGTGTAGAACCTACAATTGTTGTTTGACATACCGCAACTAGCTAGACTGCTGTAGGTAGTAGTGCGGCCAACACATTATTAAATATAAATAAATTGTACTTAACTGTAAATTCAAACATAGTTTTTAAATCTAAATCGTATTTTTAGTTTTTGCAGTTCAAGTCAGTTAAAAAAGATCATCATCCCCTGATCTAAACGAAGCCTTTCTTTTATGACTAATAAGACCTTATGGAAGAGGTGAAGATAGTTTCGTTCCAATTTAAAGCTAAAGCCGACCTTCTAATCGCTTCAGTGCAGCTTCTGCTGCCAATTTTCTTTTCTTTTCTCGATTTTGACTAGATGAAGAAGGCTCCACGATATCCTTTCGTTTACCCTTCTCTTCGTATTCAGCCTTCGTGTCACTACTGTCTTCTTCGTCACTATCTAGAATAATAATTTCCTGATCGTCCCCCTCTTCACAGTTATTTCCCCTACGGTCTGGATTCTCTTTACTATTATTGATCGAACCGTCGATTGTGAGATAAGTAGGATTATCAGACGTATCAGTCAGGTCCAACACTATTGCATTGTCGTTCTTCTTAGATTTAGCTGCTTTCTTCATAGTTAAGTCGATTGTTTGTTTCAAACTGCTACCTTGATTTCTACCGAAGTCATCTTCACGGCTACGCCTCAAGGCGTCCTCCAATTCCATATCGATATCTTCCGTTGTTGTTCCCCGCCCCTCTTTGTCTTGACAGCTGCGCTTCAAGGCTTCTTCCAAATCTTTGCTATCATCTGGTACGCCGTGACCCTGACGGGATAATGCAAGAGCCTGTTGAAGTTCTGCATCTCCATCCAATAATTCTCCATCCGGGTGATATTGTCCCTGTCCGCTCATTGATATTGCGCGGCTTGACGATTCAAATACTTCACGATTCACCCCACAATGTAGAAAGGTGTCGTCATCAATACGAATAGGATTGAATACACCTTGTAGCTTGTATTCATATGTATCTTCTTCGTTGTTGGCGCTGTCACCATTTCCTGTGGTATTTGTCTTCCAATATCGATCCAAGGTAGTCGATGCCATTTTTGGTTTTGGTCGTGTATTGCTACCGTTGCCAAGAGTATATACTGGTTTTACAATAATCGATCCCATTTCCGTATCCTGACCAGACTGATATAGAACCATTAAGAGTTGAGACTTGGTTTGCCCAATAATATCGCACTTGAATTTTCTCCATGCAGCTTCAAACTTTTTTCCTTTAGCTAAAGTTTCATGATCAAGTAGTCCAGCTTCCACTCGACATGACATACCACGGCAAGTGGCTTCTACACCCAACAAAACTGGATCTTCTGCGGAAGGCGAAGCACAAAGATAAACGAAAACGGTACCACCCCTATTCCCAAAACAATTAATTTGCACCACTCGATAGTGAGGATTTTGCCACAGGATCTTTTTTTGACCCTGACGGGTATCGGAAAAATGTCCAGATGGCTTTGGTCGGATTAAAAAGTCGCAGAGAGCACGATCCATACGAGGAACTTCCTCAAGTTCGCGAATCATGAGAGGCGCATCGGCGTTGAACCGTACGACGAAACTCAAAAGTGCATCGGTTGCAGCGGGATGGCCAAATGAAATGGGCATAACAACTATGATAATCATTTTTTCGTTAGATGGAATGCTGATTGTATTGTATTGCGGCGTTCAGAATTTTTATTGTGTGGGACTTACCTAGTCGTTTGCATTTCTTTCGATCAAGAACTATTTTATAGTGACCGTTGCGTTTGAAACCAAACATTTGTCCGTGCACTGAAGAGAATGGAACAGAATTTGCGTCTGCACCATCGTCATTGTCATTGTTATTCTCGCTACCACCATTACTATTCAATGGATATTCTCCTACCAACATACCCATGTCAGAAACTTTGTATGATTTTTTTCGATCTTTGCGACCTTGTCGAGCGCCGCGTTTGCTTTTTTGTATCCCCATAACATAAACTTCCACACGTTCCTTTGTTTCGAGACCTGGTTGTGGGTCGATGAGACTAACTTCAAAGGCACGAGTGCATCGATGATTATTAATCTTTTGCGGAAAGTTAGAAATAAATGATTTGGCATGATTCCCTTGATGTGCCAGAACAACATCGATGTTACTAAATCCTAGAAGAAAATCATCGTAACCAATCCAAAATGTTCCATCATTAATACCGCTTCTAGGTAATGTGATTCCACTATTAGTTAACAACTGTTCCCACATTGCACACTTATCCGAAAATTCACCTTTCCATTCTCCCTATTAAAGAGTGTATAAATAAGAACAACAACACATGAAAGAAGAAGAATGGGGGTTTAGTACTGTATATTCCCGTCGTTGGTTGTAACAAAATCTGCTTTATTTCTTTTCACGACGCAGGCAAAAAAAAAACGTACTTGTCCATGTGGATTACGTATCCTCAATAGTCGAACTTTACCATCATATTCCGTAAAGCCACTAACATTCCCCAATGTACCACGAATTAAATGATCTTTAAAGAAATCTATACCAACATCGGTAATTTCCCGTATATCCAGTATAGAATATGCATGCATTCCAACTAATCCTTCCGAAGAACTGTCGGTACCACATCCCATCGGTAGACGTTGTTTTCTCCATTTTAATAGATCAAACCATAATCGTTTCGGATCATCATATGAAGTACTATTCATACCAGAAGCGGCACGACCTGCATGCCACCCAATCTGTAATGTAGGAGCACTTTACAGTACGAGAGATAATAGTAAAAAGCAAGAAAAAAAAGTTAGAATACTTCGTAATGATTATGAAAAAAATTCACGTGCTTCTTCTCACATACATGCATTACTTACCCAGTTAAATCTAAGAATGCTTCAGCGATCTGACCACCACTAATTGCTTGATAGGAACCATGTATTTTTGCATATGCTTTTTCCAAAAATGGTACCCATAATTGATTCTTATGTGCCTTCGAATATGCTAAATCACGTGTTTGTACTACTTGTGACTGTGATTGCGCTTGTGCTGATGAACCACGACTAGCATTACCAAATCCTATTAAACGGGGACGGTAAAATCCTCCTCCTCCTCTATGTTGCTGTTTCATTTTTCGATCACGATCAATAAATTCTGTTGTTTTGATCATAATTTGTCGATTCCTTTCTGACAAGCCATTAGGATCATTTCGTGAAGATGCTGGTGGAAATTTTGTGTATTGTTGGATATTATTGTTTGGATTCTTGTTTTTCTTATATGGGTTACGAAGAATAGTAGAGTTATTGTTATTGTTGTTACTATTTTCATTGTCACCACCGTTCATTGATAATAAACTTGCTTCAAGTGCTTTTTGTAAGGCGTCATCATCTTTATCATAACCACGGATATAACATGGCAAGAAGTTATCCATCTGAATTGTGACCATATCCCATCAAGGAATAAATTGACACGAATTATCCCATTTCGTAAATCATCGCTGCTACTGCTGCTGCTGTGTTGTTGTAATTGCTGTTGGAATAGTCTTCGAATAAGATCGGGACGTTCCGCAACGACTGCTAATGCACTTAAGAACCAACAATCACCTACTGTGCCTTGTACTAAATCTTGTGCGGAAAATAATGAATTAGAATTGTCGTTGCTATTATTGTTGTTTGTGTTTGATGGTAATAGTAACGATGATGGTAATGTCTGTAACTGTTGTTGTTGTTGTTGCTGCTGTACCAATACATGCGATTATGATGACCAAATCTGTACCATACCGTTAATTCTGGTTTAAATGCATATGTAAAGAATTTACATTACTTTTGATTATTCTTGGATTATTCTTCGTAGAAGTAACCTTACCACATTCAAAATATGGTGCACCATCCTTTTCTTTATACGATAATCTTGCTAACATTTTACAACGACATTTTGGATTCCATTTATTATTATTATTATTATCATTATTATTACTATTACTATTATCATTCTGAGTAGTCTTCTTCTTGTTCGATGCCGACGACGATGATGATGATTCAACTTTCACGTCATCTTCATCAGTGTCATCTTCATCTTCATCATCATCAAGATTGATATCAACGATGGAAGTTTATGAATTCCCATAATCGATGATGCGACAGGACCGAATTCATCATCTTCAAACAACTCGAGATACGTATTATTGTTATTGTTATTGTTATTGTTGATATTATCATTATCATTACTGTGGTAGTCTTCGCCTTCATTTCCTCTTACGGCTGCCGCTGCTGCCGACGACGCGAAGACATCTTCTTCTAGAACCAATCCAGCTTGTAGGCCATCACTCGTTGTTTTTTTAGTTTTAGATTTAGCTTTCGTTGCTGCCATCGTCGTTTTAGCTGTAGTCCGATACTTGTTACTGTTATTGATTTTGCTATTATTGTTTTTTCTGTTCGATATACCGTTCTTCTTGTTTTCACCCTCGGTCTTATTGTTTGTAGCGCCAGATGACGAAGCCGATGACGAGGCCGATGGAGGAGGATCCTTCATGACACGGCGTTGTTTTTGTTGTTTATTCTTGGCATCATTGATACTGACATTGTCTTGATCGTCGTCGTCGTCGTTATCGCTCATCAATAAATCGATTACTTCATTGTTCTTGTTATTATTTGTTTCCGCCATTGTATGTATTTTATAATGAGATTAAATTTGAATCTAGATTCTCAACTGTTGAGTGTTTATTTGCTTGTGTGCCGTCGTGAGATACGATTCGATAATCGATACTGTAATGGGCAACAATCGAATGAATCGAAACTGACACGGCCTATTCTATTCTATTCTATTCTATTCTATTTCAATGATAATGATTTTTTACGCAATAATCAAATTGTGCTGTCGATTATGTCATGTAGCATGATGGATGGAGGCAAATGGAATTCAAATGTTCGACCGTTGTCGTTTGCAATGCCGTAAGCAAGATAGACATCGATAGAGCGCCGATTATCTCTTTTGCTAATGCAACCTCTCGCAATGATAGGCTTGGTTTTCTTGCTTATTTTAGATTTGTTCTAGATTTTCTTTTTTATAGCTCGACTGACTGTTTTGTTTGTGTTTGTTGTGTTTTGTTGATAAGTTCAAGTCCAAATCAAGTTCAAGTAATACGACTGTTGGTCCCACGGGACTAGTTAGTAGAGATTCGAAGACTACTACTGCTCAACTATTTTTGGATGTACAAACAATCAAAACTGTTTTGAGGAGATCTTTAGAAACAAAATAAATGTTTATGAGAAATGTTAAATGAAATTTCCAAATTACTTCTAGAAAAAGTACTAACAGCAGCTACATTTGTTCTACCTAAAATTCAATATTTCTAATGGCTGTCAATTCCATGTGAGTAGTATGATCTTATTCATCCTAAAAGCATAAGTTACTGATTATTGACTCGATGAATAGTGCTGTACTAGTACTTCCTCCGTGCAACGCAGGTCGTCCACAGGGATAAGCGCTATAATATTTAACGTGCGCAAAAGCACGGAGAGTGAGTGATTTGAGAGGAAAATATTAAATAAAGAAACCGTCGTCTCATTATTATGGCTTACCCCGTGGACAACCTGCGTTGCACGGAGGAAATATGTGTTGTGTGTATGCTGTGCACCATGGGGAAAAAAAATCAAAATCTCTTCCTAGGAGGTCATATCTATTCATGACAATCGTACCGGTGATAGACTCGCTAGAGAGAGAGGACTCTCTACTACTGTACTTCAAAATCATGTAGCAAATATGATAGGAAACGCGATCAAACAAGAGGAATAATCGAATCAATACGACGCAGAAAAGACACAGTGCACAAGTTTGGACATGATAACAAAGGAATACAAGCTGCATAGAGAAAGTACTAGCTACACTCAGTAATAATATTAAAGCACACCCTCCCACAACAACAACATACAAAATAATGCATACTACTTTTCGGCTCATCCTACCTTACACGACACCTCTTGGATATACGGTTCAGGTCATCTCCTTTCTATTGTTCTTTCTGTTCGCTGTATCAGAACTGATAACGGCTCCAGGATGGTGCAACTCAGAACACTTTAAATGGTTTTCCGTTGTCCATGTTTCGTTGTGGATCGCCACGGGATTTTTATGGGAGTACTCGCTCCCGTTCTTTGGAGGCTTGATATATTTTCGCTGGGGAGGATTCCAGTGCGTTTTATCGCTGGTGTTGCATCTGGCCATTGCTATTATTGGCTTGCTCGTCGTAGAAGACAAATTCAACATAACATTGGGATGCGAGCAATTGAACCGATCCGAAACAGCAATCTTATCTGTAACTCTAATCATGTTCGGATGTTATTTGTTCTTTTTGCGAATAAATCATGAACCGATGAATGAATTGCGAGATGTCCTCGGTACCAACCAAGCAGGTAAATTTAATGATCACGACGACGAAAATAGCGACACGAGTATGATTATGCAATCTTTCCGAAAAACGTCCACCGAAATAACCAAGGAGCAAGTCCAAGAGGCTTTTAATCATGCGTTGGAAGTATTGATTGTCTCCGAGGACATTAAACGTGGCAAAAAAGTAAAAATAGATCTCGATCAACGGGTACGTGCGGCGGGCGATGGTGCCCTCGATTATTGGTGCATCGTGAAACGCATTTCCGAACATGTTTCGATATGGCCCGGTTGGAAATCCAACAACAACAGTCAGTATTTGAGTTCGTCCGAATTCAGACGAGTCGTGAAACAAATGGCCAACTGCCTCTCGTCGTATTGCGATAGTGAGCATGGTTGTAACATCGAGAAGGTCCCCGTCCCGATCACCTCCTTTGCCTTAGTCTGGACCATCCTTCAAAAGTGGATCCAATGTCCTCGAGAATTCATCGTATCGCTAATCATCATGTCGATGGCCGCAGCAATTGCGCCGGTACAGGCCATCGCTTTAGGTATATTTGTCAACAACGCGAGCTATAATCAAAAGGATGCCAGAACAGCCTTAATTGTGTATTTTTTTCTAGCGGGTATTAATCCCGTGATCATGCTTGCATTGTCGTATTCTCAATCGAAGCTGAATACACGAGCAATGCTATTGTGTCGGCAGCGAGCCCTGGGTGCTGTTGTGAATAGTAATGTTGACGGTGATGGTTCTTCCGCAGGAGAAATCGTCGATGTGTTTACAAGTCAAACGGGTCGGGTAGAAGTGACACTCATCACGTCCACTTACACCATGTTGTTCTCTACAATGAAAATTACCATCGCTTGCCTTTCATGCTTACAAGTCAATATCATTTTGGCCGCAGCATTTATTTGTCTATTGCCTGTAATGTATAGCAATGACGATCTTACCAAGAAAGCTACGGACGGTAAGTTCTTGGTTGTTTCACAGGAAATAATCTTGTTATTTTTTATGCAAGATTATTATCATTGCATACATTTCATTGATTGTTTTGTTACTAAATAAGATCTGCATTATTGTTTCGGAAGCATCTCAAAAGGCATCACGATTGGAAGGCAAGTTAGCCTCTAATTTTGCGAGCCTTGTCAACTGTCTTCCGGTTTTAATTACGTCTGACACCGGAGTATGGGCAGCTGATCGCATTCAGCCCATGCTTTTGGAACTCAGCCAGGCACGACAACGGTCTATTTTTTCAAGTGGAGCTATTTCGGTCTACTATCTGATGTGTGGCGCGATCTATACTTTGTTTGTCATCATACCCTATGGCAAAGCTGTACTAGATTCCGACGATAATACCACACTTGTCGGTGGGTTTGTCACGTTGGTGAGTTTGGCTGCCAGTATGACAGAACCACTCAATCGGCTAGGTGGTTTCATGCGTGAAGCATCGAATTCTGCTGGTTGTATTCGCAAAGTTGATGATTTGATTGCTAGTGGAAATACTGTTATTAATTACAATGGCGCTGATCACCCGTCGTTATCCCCGCTTACTGAGAGCATAGATATGAAGGTAAGTTCGACATTTCTTCTATCTTCTGGTTTATATTCTCTTTTTCAATTGCTTCCATTTCTAATATTCACTTTGCTCTATACATTTGGTCACAACTGGCGTTGTTTTACCATTGATACTGATAAACAGGGGGTCATATTTCGATATAAAGGTTCGCCGGTTGAAGTGCTGAAAGGTATCAATTTGTCATTTAAACGGGGGACCTATAATGTCCTTTGTGGGCTTAGTGGATCTGGAAAGACCACTCTGATCAACTTGCTCATGAGAAACCTGCAACCCAATGAGGGTTCTATTATGTGGGACGGAACCGAAATATTTGGTGCTTCTTTAAGGAGCTACCGGCAATATGTTTCGGTGATGTTTCAAAAAACTATGATACTAGAGGGGACTATACGAGAAAACATTCTTTTTGGCTCACCCGACAACAATGATGGTGCGGTATTTGAGGCCGCCACCATGGCAGAAATAGCTGACATAATTTCCATGCTACCAGATGGTTATGACACTGTTCTTGGGGGCGACAGCCGTATAAACATGAGCGGGGGGCAGCTTCAGGTAAGTTCGATTTTTTTCCTATCTTTTGGTTTTCATTCTCTTTTTCAATTGCTTCAATTTCTAATATTTACTTTGCTATATATATTTGGTCGCAACTGGCGTTGATTCAGCGCATTTGTTTGGCTCGAGTATTATATCGAAAGCCTTCCGTTCTGCTGTTGGATGAGGCAACGTCCGCGCTTGATCCCGAGACCGCGGCTTCGATTGTGAAAACGATCGTAAGGCTCCGAGACTCGGAGCAACTGACCATAGTTTCCATATCTCACAGCACATTTACGTCTAAGGATGCAGATCAGATTGTCGTTCTCGATCACGGGACTATTGCCGAACATGGCACCTACCATGAGTTGATCCAGATTGACGATGGCATTTTTTTTAGCATGGTGCAAGCCGGCTCTTCCACTGATATTGATGGCAAGAACAACGAAAGATCAAATAGTACAGTTCCCTTATTAGATCGTGACTGTTTTCTGCAGAAGGTTAAAAGCGAAAGACATGTTAACGAGGCACTAATTAACCTTGACGGTCATTAAGCATGAATATACTTCATGAACAGTAATTTGAAATGATACCAGCCTGGAGTTAATATGTAGAGCAATAAATCTGTTGAACCGAATAAATCGATTAAACGAAATGATAGATCAGATAAAGGAATTGTATACCTGAACCGAATGAATGAATGAATGAATCGAATTAAAAATCTACATGAAAAGAAAACAACGTGAAACGTGAATAATTGTTTTCTCTACTATTTTTCTTTATGGTTTTCCATCTCAGTCTAATCCTGAAAAATTAAACGTTTGGCCACTTCCACTTTGTACTTCCATCTTTAGTATTATGAAAATACCAGCGATTTTTTTATCCCGAACAAAGACACACCCATTGTTTTGGCAACTTTGCGTTCGCTTTCTCTTCAGAAAACTGCAGGATAAAATTATTTATCCCCGTACCTTTCTTTTAGTTAAGACTATCGATCTTGTCGAAGTTAGGTCCCACGGGACTAGTTAGTAGAGATTCGAAGATGATTGAATTCTCGAAAACGCTTTCATTAAAATATCTATTTTTCTTTAGAAGGGAGAGAAAACATAGATGATACTACAAACACTACATGGAAGGAACCCCTTCAACTTCACACTACTAGTGCGTACTCGTACTTCCCTTTCGACAAAAACCTGCAACAATCATTCACCTAATAATAAATACAAACAACCAGAACCACAAGAGCAAGATTTTGTGAATGAACACTAAACGATGGCGACAGCAATCCATCTCGTTTGGACGGGAATCGCCATGGGCGTCGTGCACGTGCTGACGGGTCCTGACCATCTATCTGTAAGTAAGATATCTTCGCTACCATTGCTTCTGCTTCGTTTGTCTCGTTTTTCCTTTTTCGTTTGTTCCATTTGAATCTCAACACTGCCACTTCCTTCACAACCACACGCAGGCGCTTGCCACCCTATCGTCGTCCTCGTCTTCTGTCTCGAAGTGTTACCTTTTCGGACTCGGTGCCCGATGGGGAATCGGGCACAGCACGGGATTGATGCTGGTGGGAGGCTTTTTTATTATGAAAGATGTCCTGCAGAACAACCACGACGATAACGAAAGCGACGATAGCGATGGCAAGAGGCTGGAGATTCCCGATGCGGTTACGCATTTGTTCGAATCCTTTGTGGGGATCTTCATGCTTACGCTTGGATTCTACGGCATTTATGAGGCCCGCAAGATCCGCTATAACGTGTATACCGTAGTCGATAGGAGCAGCAGCAGCAGCAGCAACGAAAACACCGGCGAGGGCGACGATGTTTTTGTGAATGATCCCATAAGCAACAACAACAACAACATCAACAAGCTGAGGCCCCTCGAGGTGGAGGCCACGGAAATCGACAGCCATAGTGACGACGGATACGGTGGTGATTCGAGTGGTCCCCACCGCCGCCAAGACTACACAGAACCCGATGATGATTTGGAAGAATTTCGGTACAACATCCAGGTCATGTTCGGGACTGTGTCCACGGAGGAAACCGCAAACACCAACGAAGCTTCCGGCGGCGATGGCTTCAATAATAATAATCATCGTCACAGCCACAATCACGACCACTCCAACAGCTCCTTTCTGGCATGCTGTGCGGGGATCTTTCACGGCCTGGCGGGTCCGGGGGGTGTCCTGGGGGTCGTCCCCGCCATCCAGCTCCACGACCCTCGGCTAGCGATCTGCTATTTGTTAAGTTTTTGCACCACTTCTATCATCACGATGGGGACCTTTTCGTCTGCATACGGAACCTTTACAACTTCTCTGGCGCGGTGCATTTCTTCCAAGCCTCACAATAACAAAAAAGAACGGAGCTCCAGAATCCTAACCACAACCACCACAAGCGAGAAAAACAGCGACGACGACGACGATCGCGACGATTTGGAAGTATCCTCCTTGGTGATCGTGGAGTTCTGGATCCGTTGTGTTTCAGCCTCCATGAGCCTTCTGGTGGGTGTGACATGGCTCGTGTTGCTAGCCACGGGGAAGCTGGAGGACATAATGGGGCGGCGGTAGTAAGAAGCGTGACATATAATCAATCAATCAATCAATACACGAAACAACGGCCATGGAAATCCTTTTCTCTCCTTTATCTTCTCGAACGAAGAACAAATTTATCAACTGATCAATGAATAAATAATGTATCATCATCGTTTTCAGATTCTGCTGCTGCTTCCTCGCGCATCACGACAGATAACTACGCAGCAACGACGATGGCGATGAAACGGCTTTTCTCCTGTCGTTTGTACTGCCAAAAATAAAAAATATTTAATTCAGCGAATGTACAAAGAGAAAGCTCTTAAAACTAAATTCAGTTTATTTCAACACTACATTAGAGTAGTAAATTCTAGATACTAACAATTAGTTTGACAATAGATGGGTTCACCATTTCAAGTACGCGCAATCGCAAGAGTTGGAATGTCCATTTCCGTCAGCAATGACGGAAACGAAAAACAACAAGCGGCACGAAGGTTGTATTGTTTTCCTCAATAGACCGAGTTTTCGAGGGGCAGTTTTGACAGAATATTCTTTTGTAGAATTGAAACCCAGACATAGAAATGTCTCACTCACTTCCATTCTTGATGGAAATTTGCAGATGTTAGTCGTGACCGGTACCATAGGGCAATGGATGATTCTATCAACCTTCGGACAAATACGACAAGTTCAAAGATCGTCGGTCTTGTTGGGATGTGATACACTGAGCAATACTGCGAAGGAAGAAAATTCAACAGCGAAAGGATCCAGACCGATGTCGCAATTCTTACTGTGCAAAACACAACGGCAACAAATGTTATATTCAGCAAAAGGCTATAAGATAAACACAGAGTAAATGAAATGCGTGTATTCAATATGTATTACGTGCATTGTAGGACGCTCAGGATTACCACAATGATAGAAAAAAATCGATCTTTAGTTTGGAAGGCCGAAGACAAAGCAAAACAATATGAATTGGCTCAAAATTCATCTACCTACGTACTAGTACTACACATCAATACCAGAACAAACATATAGTATATAGGAAGATATCCTTCATTTTTCATCGTTACTATGTTGTGGCAATGACCACCAACTTATATATTAGTAGCTAGTCTATATGGTGTCCTTCCCGAGCGATATGTTGAGTCCTTTGTCTAGAATTCTGTTGCTTTTGTTGATGGGCGGCCTCAGCCGCATCACGGTCGTCATCGTCAAACGTAAATCCAACAAAGGTATCTTCGTGTAATTCTTCCAAGTCCTCATTGTCGTCGTTTCCTTTATCGTCCGTTTCTACAGGCATTCGTGTAAATTGATTATCAAAATTAGCCGTTGCCGCATCCAAGTCTGTAGGGACATTGTTAACTTGAGAAGACTGCTGTTGCGACGATGACGTTTGTTCGTTTTCATCACCACCAGCTGGAGGCGACCACCCCTCACATGGTCTGATGGGTGCTTCCACACGGCGTCCGTATAGAGCTCTCCAACTGATACTTTTGAAAAAATCATTTTCCATTGCGGCACGTATCCCGGTTACACCCAATCTCCTTCTTGGATTTCGTTCTAACAATGCGCTTGTAAATGATGCAGATTGAGCAGAAAAGTATGGAGGTATATCCAATGGTGCACTGCGTAATCTCCGAAAGAGTTTCGCTCTATCTGTTGTGTACCACGGTGGTAACCCGGTCATCATTTCATACGTCAACATACCAAGACCCCAATAATCGACGCAGAATCCATGTCCCTGTTGCGCTAATACTTCCGGGGCCATATATTCCGGTGTACCACACATAGAGGTTGCACCCTCATACGCATGACGGATACCAGCTTTAGCTAGACCAAAGTCACCAAGTTTCACATGGCCATCAGCATCCAACAGAACATTTTCCGGTTTCAAATCTCTGTATATTATACCCCGTTTATGCAAATGTCCTAACGCTAATAACAATTCTGCTGCATAAAATCGAGCAACACGTTCCGGAAAACGTCGAAATCGTGACAAATGAAAGAATAGTTCTCCACCGGGACAATAATCTAACACTAAATATAATTTGTCAGGTGACTGGAATGCATAATGTAATTTCATAATAAATGGATGATTCACAGCCGATAATACTTTTCGTTCCGTTCGGGTACGTTCAATTTGTCGTCGTCGGACTAAATGTGATTTTTTCAGTATTTTCATTGCAAATAAAACACCTTGTTCTCTTCCTACACTTTTCTGAACTAATACAACCTAAAATATACAGAAAAAGGAGACAAACAAATCCATGCATATTGTGTCAGAAACGATACATAAGAGCCGGGAATAGTAGTAACATAGCATTATTGCTTTTCAATAACGAATTGCAATCATTGTAATAGAAAATAATAGTAAGTAAACGCACCTTTCCAAATGATCCCTTTCCAAGCACTCGAAGTAAAGGTGAAAATTGTTGTACGTTGGGTCTAGTATCATCAAGGTCTGTACCGTCACCATCACTGGCAACAATATCAGCATCACTGACGCCAATCCCTGTATCCCACTCAACTTCATCGTCATCATCATTGATGACATGTTGTGTTTGTGTTTGTTGTTGCTGTTGTTGTATTGGTGGATCAGGTGTCGCTATTTTTGTTGTTGTCGTCGTCGGTTGACCTGGTGGGTATGCTAGATGATGCTGAAGTTGTTGCTGCTGCGTCGTCGGTGTCATATTAATATTGGCCACTGCAACTGCTGCGGCAGCCGTATAACCAGAATCCATTTCGGGAGGACGCAACTCAGGTCGTAACAGTGTGTTGTTGTGGATATGATTATTAGTTATAGTATTGGAAGTGTGTTGTGTTGGTGGTAACGTCGTTGACCGATGCTGATTTTGTTGTTGTTGTTGTTGATTATGTGATGGATGACTTTTCGATTGATTTATATTATTAACTTCGTTATGCTGATCATCCTCGTCATCGTCATCTTCTGAATCTTCATCCCATCTAGTTTCCCAATCATTAACTTGTTGCTGCTGTTGCCGGTTTTGTTGTTGCTGCTGCTGCTGCTGCTGTCGTTTACTACTGCCTCGACTGGGGCTAGTAACTGGACTACGAGCATTACTACCACCACCACCACCACCACCGATCCGATGCATGGCAGAACCAATATTTAAATTTCGCATACTTTTAAGGATTGCAGAACCCGCACGTTGTCCCGGTATTGTCTTTTTGGTTGTTGTTGTTGTATTAGAAGAAGTTGCACCGGACAGGTTATTATTTATCGGTACGGTATTATTATTGTAATAATGTTGCTGTTGCTGTTGTTGCTGCTGTTGATATTGCTGCTGTTGTTGTGCGTACATCTGTTGTTGTTGATGTGCATTCATATTATTAGTATTCTGATAAGGATGTTGAGTGGTGATATTTCCGGGATTTATATATGCTAATTCTTCTCCTGCCATTGACGGAATAGGTGTATGATATGCTGATAAACCCGACGATGACGAATTCGCGCTCGACTGTGACGGGGGATAAGAGGCCCCAGATTCTGCGGGAGATTGTTGTTGTTGTTGTTGTTGATTTGTTCGTTCTATACCGGTCGAGTTTTGGTTATGGGCATGACTCCTACGCGTAAAAACACTACCCTTCAGTCTTCCTCCATGATGTCCACCACCACTACTTCCATTCGATCGTTCTCCTCCTCCTCCCGATGATCTACTATTACCTTGATGCTGTTGAGTGCCACCAACGCCAACGCCTACCGGTATTACGCCGGCGTCAACTATACTATTTCCACTCACCATAGCTCGAGGATCATTGTTATTTGTATTGTTATTGCTGCTACGAGAATGACCACCAACGGCACTGGGAGATAATGTAGAGGGATTATATTCCATCCCTCCGATTCATCGCTCGACGGAAGAGAACCTTCGTTTCCCATTCTAATATTATATAATTATTTATTTGGGAAAAAAATGACTGACTCGACGCCGACTACAGTAGACTTACTTTATAAATAAAGATGGGTATAAAATAGAAGACAATGCGGTAGCGTTGCACACACACACACACCAGTACGTTCCGATTTTTTGACTATTATTTGTCGTGTGTACCGATATCGATGGAAGATGGACTTGGCTTGCTATTGCAACACGGTATGTACGGTATGTGTTTAGTTGTTTAAATGACAAATCCATTTTTTCATTTTGCCTAACTCCTCTGTTTTAGAAAGTTTCTAAAACAGAGATGTTAGGCTTTTATGTTCGAATGTTAGTCGACACAGACCCGCCGGTGCTTGCTACTGTCACACGCGTACTCAGTCGTGCTCTTTTTCCTTTAGTAATAACGTGTGGGTGTTTCGACCTCGTAAGTCGTACTTGGCTGTGCTGTTACGTACGCACACACCATAAAAGCCGGTAGCAGTACAAAAATGCATTCCTTTTGTTCGAACAAATCCCCATTCATGATGTCGGGACGCCTAATTATAATTGTTGTTTTTATGATGTCTCATTGAAGACATTATTTGATGGCAACAACAATAAAGCCAATAGTAATTGTACACATTAGTGTGTGTAGTGTGTCTAAGTCTATGTGCAAGATATTAGTAATACACATACTCACATTAGTCCTAGCAACATCTGAGACATATGTAGCACTTTTTAGCAAAACACTTGGCAATGCAACGCTCATCATCACTCTTAAAAGTGATGATTACTGTAGTTGAGTTCACAATGCCCTTCTCTTTAGATATACTTTGTTAAACATGTCCTCCATAATTTCTTATGGATTGTTGTAGTTTCTTCAAAAATTGCAACTCCACTAACCTCTGTATATTAAGCATCCAACTAAGGAATAGTAAAGCTTTCTAGAAAAATCTATTAGGAATAGAGAGATGATATCAAATAGATACACTTCACCAGCCAACAAGCATGCAACCAAGAACTCTATTGCTATTATCTTGACCAATGAGCTACTCAACAGAAAAATTAAAACCTTGCTGCGCTAAATTAAAAGCAGTCTAACATAATCATTGTTCTAATAATCAATCAAGCCGCTCAAAATAATCAAATGACCCAATCATCATGCATGGCAATCATGGCAGGAAAAAAATCTCCTATGATAAAATTACCACCTTTAATCCAAGGTTAATGAAGTCATCTACGTTAAAGGAATCAATAAAGAAGCCGAAAAGCAACACATCAACGTGATAAAACATCTGCACCAAAACGTATCTTGTACTACGATCATGCCATTGTAGATAGAGAATAATGCTGTGAAAGGTAAAACGCCTGGTATACTTTAAAGTAGCATTCATTATTATTAGTCAGCCGATCGTACATTAGCCAGTAGTCCGCATTTTAGCATCGTTATTATTTTCTTCTTCTTCTTCTTCTTCTTTCTCTTATTATTATCCAAAGATTTGATGGTATCAAAAATTTGTTCGATTGCCTGTTCGTTTCGGAAGGCTTCTAATCGTAAACAACGACTATTCTTACAATTTTTTTCAACCATATTTTCACAATCATTAATCCTTTTCGTCTTGAGTGTAACCATTCCGGTGAAATTTTAGGGATTCTTCGTCAAGTGGATTCACAGTAACATGGACAACACTTGGATTCATTCGTAAAGATTCTCTAACTAACCGTTCTGTCACCATTTCTCGTTGTTCTGTATATCCACCACATAAATGAACGAGAATATCGGCATTTGGTAAGGTATCATCTTGCCATCCTATAAAGTCTTGTCCAACAATCTCTAACAGATCACCACCATCCCAATCTCTTAATGTAACATATGGATGTTTCTGTAAAAACCTTTACCAAGATAACCAAAAGCTTCCGTAACTTTATTAGGTGCAGATGCTAAAATGAATTCCGTGTCAAAACAGTCACATCATGATCTGATAATTTCGGTAGAAGTAATCTACCTAGTCTTCCCGTACCGCCCGCGATAGTTATTTGAAGTCCATTTACCCCAACCGATGATGGGGACGACGATAGTAATAGCACACCGGATAGCGATCATCGTTGCAACATCTTGATGAGTATAGGGGCGCACACTGATCTCATATATTACTTTGTATTGTGTTTGAAATTGTTGGCTCTCTCTCTCGACGGTTTTGTTGTTGTTGTTGTTGTTGGCTTGTTGTCGTTCCGTGGAAGAGGGAAATTTGAAAATAGCCGAAAAGATAAAATCTTGGATCCTTTTTCCTGCACTTTTGTACGTACGTCGCTCGCAGATCCGTCTTTACGGGACTAGAGTGGATCACGGACAAATCATTAAAAAAGATTCCTGCGAATTCTAGCAGTAAAATTAATGCAAATCCAGTCAGCAGAAAAATATCACACAATGTTTATTGAGCCACAATGAGATTTAATGTCTTTCTCAAAGGTCCTTCTTCACATCATAGCCTGTCCCCCCCTACTTAGTAGAATACGCTACTTTTCAATCACGCCCTAATACTTAATATGATGATATTTTTTTTTTTTTGATTGGCTATCAATCCACAGATAGACATCAAAAACAAACCGAAGATACGTTTCGTCGCTTTAAAATAGGAAATAGCAGGCCATATATATTGAGGCCTCATTGTGCGTCATAGTTTAGTTGCGAGTGGAACGCGTCTGACTTGCTAAATCTGCAGGTGATATGGTTAGTCTGTCGTACAAACAATGTACTAGCTAGATAACCACTCAGATATTCTTCTCATAATTTCAAACAAACCTCATATTTGCGACTATCAATTTTAATCCATAACATCATACACAGTTCAGTGTCTTCTATTTAAGCTAGCACCATGGTCAGCTCTTCATTCTTATCTTCGTCTCGATGTCAATATGTTGTTTGTGCATTTCTATTAAGTGCTACTGTCGGATTCTCCGATGCATTCACTCCAAACACCCGCCGTCGCACCTCGTCATCGGCTCTTGGTGTATTGGAACGACCGAGAGAAATCGTTGCCGATAAAGATAATGTCGCTGGAGTGAATATCAACAACAATAGTAACACTGATAATAATAATAATAATGGCGGCGTCGACGATGAACGAATGATGTCATCTCAAGCCGTGTCCGTTGACGGAATGAGTAATATGATTGGAATGAATGGATTAGAACCACCACCAGTTACTAACAATGAACGGTATAGGGCTATTAGTCTTCAAGCTGTTGATAAGATTGCAGAAAAACACCCAGAAATCATCCCACATCTGGATGATATTCGTCTATCTGGTCTCATATTCCCATTCAAGGCATCTCCGTACTTTGTTGATGAACTTATCGATTGGGACGTTGGATCTGATAAAGTTAAGGATGATCCATTTTATCGTCTTGTTTTTCCAACCTTAGATATGTTGAGTAATGAACATCGTGAGAAACTCATCAAGGCAAAAGCAGACGGTGATCCAGTTGCTCTTATGGAGGTTGTAGGTGAGATACGTACCGATTTGAATCCGCATCCTGCTGGACAAAAAACATTGAACGCACCTAAATCGGAAAGTGAGGAAACTCAATCGTCATTAACAGGTGTTCAGCATAAATATTCTGAAACGGTATTGGTCTTCCCCGCTGCTGCACAAACGTGTCATGCGTATTGTACATACTGTTTCCGTTGGGCACAATTTATTGGTGACGATGAACTTAGGTTTGCGCAAAAGGAAGCGACTTCACTCTTTGATTACTTAGCAGAACATTCGGAGGTATCGGATATCTTAATGACCGGTGGTGATCCAATGATTATGCAAACACGATCATTGGAACAATACCTAGAACCATTGTGCGATCCAAATTTTTTACCACACGTACAGAATGTCCGTATCGGAACTCGTAGCTTAACATTCTGGCCCCAACGATTTACCACCGATAAGGATGCAGATGAACTTATTGATTTGATGCGACGTGTCCGAGAAGAAGGTGGACGTCATCTTGCTGTTATGGCTCATTTAGGTCACGCACGTGAACTTTCTACCAAGAAAGTCGAACATGCAATTGAACGGATCCAAAAGGAAGCATTCGCTACCATTCGTTCTCAATCTCCTATCATGAGAGGCATCAACGATGATGCTAGCATATGGACCGAAAAATGGAAAAAGGAGGTTCAGATGGGTATTATCCCCTATTATATGTTCATGGCTCGTGATACGGGTGCGCAACATTTCTTTGAGGTTCCCCTTGAAAAGGCTCAACGTATTTATAGTGATGCGATACGCAATTGTTCTGGACTTATCCGTACCGTCCGAGGACCTTCTATGTCGTGCACTCCAGGCAAGGTTGAGGTTACTGGTGTTGAAGAAATTCTAGGACATAAGGCATTTGTGTTACGATTCCTTCAATGCCGTGATGAAGATTGGATTGGCCGGCCATTCTTTGCTAAGTATGATCCTAAGGCAGTTTGGTATGACGATTTAGAGCCACTTCCTGGTATGGAACTTCCATGGGATGAAAATGGAATTCCAAAACCCGTCAAACCTAGATTGAATTAAAATTTTAACGTGATAGCGCGTGTGAATTATGCGTTGCACGGAAGTACTATCGAACATTTAAACCGTTCTGGTTCTTCACTGGCTTTTTTAATTGCTAGCATGTAAAATTATATACACAACGCATGGAGACATTGAATGTCCTCCAGAGAATTGTAAATATTTGTCTTTACTTGCATCTGATACTCTCTTACTGCATAACTTTTGTACTACTTTATAATTAAAAAAATCACTAATAGAATAAAATCATATACTACAAAACCATACCTCCTATTTTCCATAGTCCTTCATTCAATATTATTTCTTTTGATTATCAGGGAAGATCGTAGTAATCTACATGTGATCCACTTTCAAAGGTATTTTCATCTACCAACTTAATAAGTTTAAGTGCACTATCATTAGCATCAAGTAATTCTTTTTGAAAATGTGGTTTTAAATCAATATCCAATTGATCGGCATTACGAATTGCTGTTGTCATTTCAGTTTCGAGTGGTCCAGGTGCATAATTCAAAGTTTTGATAGCAATATTACTACTTTTGTTATTATCATCACAACCATCTTTTGTCAACGATGGCTCTTCTTCTTGTTTCATCGTTTTTGATTTCATTTCTTCTTTGGCAAGCATCGTATGATATCGTTCTCTTGCTGCTTTACCTGTACTGTATATCCCCATACTCAAAAAGTCATCTGAAATTGCTGCTAATGATGAAATATTAACAATTGTTGCTGCTAGTGACATTGTTTTTTGTTGTTGACGTCGTTGACATTGTCGTTCTTCAAGTTGTTTTACGTATTGGGAAAATCGTACCGTTAACCACAAAGAACTTGTTACATTCAAATCTATAGTTTGACGCATGTCTTTTAGAGATGGACTTGTTATGGTTGGTCCAAGATGTCCTAAACTACCCGCATTATTCACAAATACCACATCCACGTTATCGTGTCGCTGGTTGTCGCCATCCTTGTCATCTCCTCCACAACATATCAGACGATTTACGTCATCTAAAAGGACATCTATATTGTCATCCAATCGATCTAGATCTGATAAATCCATCGTTCGACAAATAATGACATCATCCTCATTATCCTCATCAGTTGTTGTTGAGGTTGTTAAAATGATCTCCTTTTTTGTTTCTTGTAAACCATCCGATGATCTTGCTACTAAAAGAAATCGCGCTGATTTTTGCGATAACGACGTCGACGATGGCAATGCCGACGAAATGGAATCATCTTTGTCATTGGATCGTAGTTTATGTTGTTGTTGTTGAGCATAATATTTACTTGCGACAGTTGCGATAGCACGTCCTAAACCTTTCGATGCACCCGTGATAAGAAAGACGACCACGGAAGAACATGATGCTGAAGAAGGTGGCATGATGCTTTTGATGTTGTGTTGGTTTTCTATGCTTTATGTTTTATGGCTATGTGATCCATCCCAACTTATAATTTGAAACTAGTGTCGGATCATCAGGAAGTTGATTTTTGCTTTATTTTGTTGTTGTTGACATCTACACGCGCGCGGTAAATGCGCGCCAATACTTGTATCTTTAAATCTTATTCATTGCCCTTTGACAACGACAACAACTCTTACAACACAACTCAATTATCAAACGCCGACATCGGTTACTGTCAACATTTAGCTTGCTTCGAGGACGACGAAGAGATTGTCATCACTGGCTGGTCGAATTGCCACAACAAAGCCAAGTTCCGATTTTGAACCCAACAAATATGGATATGAGATAAGACGATAAGACGATAAGACACAATAAAACAAATAAATAATAATATTATGACAGCGATTTTTTCATCATCATCATCATCATCATTATTTCCATGGAGAAAATTATTAGCGATTAGTCATGCAGTACTGGGATTACTTTCAATTTGGTATTGTAAATTAGTATATTGGAATGCAGCTGAGGCATGTTATGTAATGCCATGTTATGAAGGTCCTGGATTACAAGAATTATGGAAGGTTAATAAAGGTATTACCTTCACGGGAGAATCATCAGGTGTATTTGCTATATTCCATGCTGCACTTGGTTATGCATTATTTTCTGGACCAGCAGACGAGTCATCATTATTACATCAAGCACATTTTGTTATTGGAATATTTACTGGTTGTACATTCTGTGCATCATTACTGTCATTGAATATGGTATATGTTTGGTCGGCTGAAACGAATTTATTACTAAATTTATCAAAATTAAATCCCAATGGTAATGTATTCGAAGAAAGTGGACGACATATGATCGTTAATCATTCATTGACGAGAATACTTTATACATTATCATATATAAGTTCATTTATGTGTTTTTTTCAATTACTTGTAATGATACAGTTATTGATGGCACGAAAAGAATTTACACGGTATTATCGTCTTCTTGTATCTGGAGGAGGTGGAGGAGAAGAATTATCTCAAAACAGTGAAGCGATACCACTCCGATCAGTATTATACACAGACGAACCAACTGGCGCATCCTCATCATCATCTGCTTCTACTACCGTTTCCCACTATAATTCTAGTAGCAACAACAACGCTAGTACACTGATGGTTTGAAATTACCGACGTCGTTTGCTTCGATTGTAAATTAACATTATCGGCAACAGTATTAGTAGAACAAAAAAATAAACATTAAAAAAAAATGATTCTTCCTAGCTAGCTATTTCTATCATTATTTTTTTCAAGCTTTTACATCCTTTTCCATTGTTTCCCCATCTTCGGTAATGGGAGATTTCATCTTGGCAAGAACATCTGCGGGTGCCATATCAGAATTTAAATATTGTGTCAACGATTTTTTTGAGTAGATCATACCAGCGGAAATTCCTGCCAAAACCAATGATACGGTCGAAGAACGACGTCCGATAGCTTTAGCAATTGCTGCAACTACAAACTTTGCCATCCACGTTGCACCGGTCATTAACGAAGCAAGTACAGCAACCTGAACGGTCCGATCAAGACGTTTCCGTCGTGCAACTTGATTGAATGTCATATCGTCTCGTTGAAGCATAGATATGATATTAGGTGCGAATAATTTGGATTGATTTTGTTAAATATGGCGTCTAGTATTATCGGGATGATAAATGTGACTGTACCGAGTATACCAGGACGATCAAGTTCTCTCGAAATACGGACAAGTGTTTCGGAATCTTTAGCTCTACGACGAGAAACTCATGACAGCATCTATCATGTTTTCATTGGAATCGTCGATGCAATCAGAAAATATTGAAACATCTTCTAGTGCTGAATTTGCACCCAAACCAAAGTAAGGCTAGCAAAACGAGACGACAAGAAGGAAGGAAGAAAAAACACAAAGAAATAATGAGTTGTATGAGTAATGGAGGAAAGCAAATGGAATATGAACAAGCAAGTTCGACTGTTACTACTAGTTTCCTGGAAAATTCTATTCTTTTCTGGAAGTCATTCAAACTTTTTTGGTTTCAATATCCTTACCTTGACGGTATGCGCACAATCACCCAAAATCAGGATATGATCGCCTTGGTTTAATCTTGGACCAACGGATCGAAACGATGGTAGAAACGAGGGATGCTTCTTCGCTACCTGTGCAACGACCTTATCGTCGAGCATTGATGAAAACTGAGGAAGTTTCTCATTTAAGAATCCTCGTAACGTTTCAGGGTCGACGTTGGCCTGTGCCATCGGATCATCTTCTTTCAAAAGCAATATACCACAGTAGCTACCATCACGATTCGCTGGTAACGCATCTATGTTCATACCACCATCCTTCGATCTAGCAGAATAATTTAAATCTGGTCTCCAATCTTTTGGCAGTTTCATTGGAATTGATTTATACACACGCCGATTGTCGTCAATGTATCGGGTCACACTGAAAGGTTTTTCCTGCGAATAGCCTCTGAATCAAATTCATCGACTTGCGTTCACGTTGATCAGTTTCTGCCATGTAGTTCGCTATTGTTCTTGATGTTCCATCCGCAGCGATCAAAAGATCTGTTGAGATACGCTCGATAGGGTCCATTTCACAGTCGACTTCATCTCCCTTTTCTCCTTGACATCGGTAAATATCGACGACAGCGTGACTTTGATTGTCATCATCGTCATTATCAAACTTAACAGGCATGACTTCGAATCCGTAATTTAATTCAATTTGTTCATTTGAATAATTATCTACGATATGTTGATGCAATACTGATACTAATTTATCTCGGGGTAATACCTGGGTTGTAAACTTTCGTTTATTCCGTCCCTCAAAGATCCGTTCGACACCTTCTTCCGATCCGGGTGACCAGTCTTTCCTACCAACAACAGCCGTACTAACCTCCTCAACTTCGTCCCACACACCAAATTTTCCCAATGCTGTCTGTCCTCTACCACCCAATCCAATTAAATAAAACTTAGCAAAATCATTCCAAACAGTCAAATCGGTAGGCGAATATGGTGCGGGTAGTCGCTCGTACACTTTGATCTATATCAGTATAGAGTTTTTTATTTATTTCGTAATTTTTGTTTAAAGTTTTTTAGTCACCATGATTTTGTGTCAGGAGCAAGTACGGTAGGCATTGGATTATGTTACGATTGTTCTTTAGCGGAAAAGAACAAGATATGGCTGTAGGCTTTATCAAATTAAACCAGTAGTCATAATCACAGTCACATCCATAGCGAATAAGCCAAAGTGAACAATAATATGCATGCAGTACAGTATAATATAATGTTACAACACTACAATATACAGTTACAATGCGCGCCACTCACTCACCTTTTGATTGGGAAACTTTTGAGCCAACATAATTGATGTCAGCAAACCCGCTGGACCGCCACCACAAATGACGCTATTTGCAGAACTTTGTTGCTTTGGAGGAGGTGTTATTGGAACATCCGAAGAGGAATTTATTGTTGTGGAAAATAAATTTGTACTACCACTTCCACTTCTTCTTCTTCTTGAATAACACCATTGAATCGCATCTTCCGGTGTGGCAGCAGCAGCAGCAGTCGTCGTCGGTATGCTCTGTTACGAGTTGGTATCTGTGAAGGAACAAAAGCTTCGACTAGAGCTACTGTCACAACAACTACCACAATCGAAAATAGTACGACAGCCAGAGTGGATCGACGTCCGGTTGCGGCTGGTCTCCTCGTAGTGGTAGCGGACAGTGTCCGTAATAAGAAGCTGGTCATATATCTACTACTGTATACTACCTTTACTATTTCTACTACAATGTACTACATGTACTTGACAATCTCGCTGCTGTGTTGTGATGAATACTGTGTTACTTCTCATGCGTAACGTTAGTACTTAGTACAGTATGTTCGTATGTGACATGTCGAGCATCTGTGTCAAGAATTTTTCAGAAAGATTTATAACACCTGTGATGGGGCTTATCAATTTCTCTTAAGCTACTTGAAGTACGAAATAATGGTAGTGAAATTACGAAATTACAAATTACACTTCGCGTAGACGTAAGAAAGCAAATCCTCAACCACTCTATCGAAATTTTGGTCATCCAGTAAAGAAAGAAACGATCACGAAGCAGCTTAACCTTAGTGACACAACTTTTGTTTCGTTCATTGGACTGATGATCTCTTAGTTTTAATATCATCTGCTTTGGTCCTTCCAATTTTGTCACGATTACTTATGAAGGAGAAAAGGAATCACCAACAAACATCAATCGTATCCAGGTGCAGACAACAAGTTACGCCAGTCGATCCAGTTCCAATAAATACCTGTATACTGGCAATTCCCGATGCACTTTTCAATCTTCTTTGGCCTGGCGCATACTGATGCTTTGCAGCGACTACTGGAATGAAGCGACTGGTGGATATATTGCTATGGCCTCTTTTTCTGAGAAAAGACATCCCGGGAATGTTGTATGAATGATAATGTTGTGACAGCAGATCTATATTTGAATGTAGATATAGCCTATGAGGTATATGATTTCGTGAAGAAAACCTCTTGGATATGTAGGACTAATCCACCAAGTCTCTGCAAAGTGACAATACAAGCAATACCAGTTTACTGCTCTGCAATGCTCTTGGCTGTCCTTGGGCATTTTCTGGGAGATATTGCTCCTGGTTATATCTACTTTTCTCTTTCCTTCATCCAAAGTGTTGGAATTCCAGTCGGTTTGGTTCTCTTCGTATGTGTTATGATCTGGAGGTGTGGTTTATTGAGCTCGTGTCCGAACAGTAGGATGAAGGTTATTTCTTCCGAATCTTTTTCTGATTCGTCGCAGTATGGGTTCCAGGAATGGCACTCTTCATGTTTTCGCAACCATTATACTTACAAATTTTGCTGGTTATTTCTACGGAACTCGAACGTTACTTTGTTCCGCCAAGCCGATTGTATCGACCTGTATCACTATGACGAAACCCGATGTTCGAAAACCGGTACTCGATTTCTTTTCCTATTATTGGGCTACGAATAGAGCGAAAAATACTGAAGATAAAAATGATTCAGAAGTAAGTTAGATATAGCTGAATTACAAGAAACCAATAATGGGGGCGACAATCCTACGACTAACGTCGATCTACCGAAGACGAAATGTTGAACTCACGAGAAAGTACATGGTATTAGTACGCTGTGGAGTTTCAGAAGGAGGAAAGGCATCTTCTATCACGGTACTTAGTAGTGATGTTTCAATTAAAAAATGTGTCGGTAACTGCTCTCTGCTTTTATTTTATTGTCTGAGCAGAGGGAGGCACATTTCTAATCTGAAATAATAGTAATAATGGCAATTCACAAGTTGAAAGATTTCTTTCTTTACTAATTACATTTCTATCGGAAAAGATTATTAAAGAGAAAGAATTAATCATTGCCGATTCCATACAAACACACCGTAATATTTTGAACTACACCAAAGGACAGATAATAACATTATTCCCAACGGAAATTACTATGATAAAATCGATAAAATATTATACAATACCGTTATTTAATACACCCCCGCTCTTTTCCTATCTTTCTTTAATAGAGTCCTCAAATAGATGACTTAAGGAACTGTCACAACTCATATTCATACTACCACTACTACTGGATTTTTCTCCGGCAGTCGAGGGTGTCTTAAGTGATCCTGAATAATCAAATCCTGACGACGAACCAATAGTTGCAAGACTCATACCAAGAAGAGCTGCATGTTTATCTTTATAATTATTACCTTCGGTCGACGGCGTCGATGATGATTTCATAACCCTCTCTCGCTTTGGTGACAATGAATTTGATTGAGATCGATTTCCTCTATCGTTCAGACCGACGACATAATTTCCAGGAGTAATTTGCATCGATGCATCAAATAGAGCACTAAGTTCACTCTCTTCGCCAAAATCCCCCATTGATAAACTCGTTCCTGACATACTCATTGCACTTGCATCGAATTTTTTCTTCCCCTCAGTAAGTGTTACAGTATCCTCCGGATCGAATACGCTTTCCATTTTGAGACTATTTTCTCGTTTTAACGTTCGAAAACGTTCTGAGTCGTTATCGCTACCTTCTTCATTGTGTTGCTGTTGCTGCTGTTGTTGACGATGTTGATATGAAGACGACGACTGTACTCCCGACATTTCGTTGCTATGAATGGGTGTCGGATCCAAGAATGCGTCCGTGTTATAAATTTCTCCCAACCTACTTTGAAGTTTTTGCATTTCGGATGGATTTTGCTGTTGTTGTTGTTGTTGTTGTTGTTGCTGCTGTTGTTGTTGTTGTTGCTGCTGTTCTGCTGTTGCTGATTCTGCTGCTGCTGATCCATTTGTTGTTGTTTTCTCAGTTGTTCTTCAAGTTGTTTATGTTCATTGATTTGTTGTTGCAGCAGCTGTTGTTTCTCTTTTAGTTTATTTATTCTTAGTTGATCCATATGTATTTGTTCCGGCTGTTGTTGTTGTTGTTGCCGCTGCTGTGGGCTCGTCATACCTAATTGATTATTACCCATCACAGCCGTGGCATTCAGAAGTATTTCCTGTTGCTGCTGTGATGTATATGATTGACGTCGTGCTTGTTGTTGTTGTTGCTGCTGCTGTTGTTGCTGTCGTAGGTATTGTTGTTGCTGAAGAAGCCGTAGTTGTTTTTTTTGCTCCTGTCGCTGTTGTTGTATAATAAGTTTCTCCCTTTCTTGTTGTAGTGCTTGTTGTTGCTGAAGCTGCTGGCTGTTGTTGTTGCATCATCGACATCGAATTAATATTACTCGTGTTTTGATCCGGTGATGGACTTGGGGTGGTGGTATGACTTGTGATAAATTCATCCCGCCCGTTCGATTACCGAATCGTTGACTCATCAAGTTATTTGATGACGGCGTTGCACTATTTGACATACTCATTCCAGGAGAAGCATATAGGGGAGATGCCATTATTTGAGGTGACAACCCTGCCGCAATCAAACCATTTTGAGACATCATCCCGCCACCGCCACCGCCGCCGGGGGATACGTTAGACATGAACCCACTCCCATCAAAGTTACCACTCATAATCGATTGTTGTAAGATAGAAAGTTCACTGTTTTGGAACTGTTGTTCTGATGGTGAATGTCGCTAAATAAAGAAAAAGTATAAGTACAGCAGTGAAAGAAAGAAAGAAAGTTCATTCAGTAAGAATTATTATCGTCGAAAAATAAAAAAAAACCGAAATTGCTGATGGTCGGACAGACGTTTCACCTACACTTTGTACGAGATTATGGCCGCTTCCATCCTCTATTCCCGGCGAATCATTCTGCATGAGTTCTGGTGCTCCTTCTCGAAGAGCTTGTCGTGTTTTATCTAATGCCTTCTTCTCTCCGATATCATACCATAATTTTGAATCCTTAACTTGTTTGAGAAAGCGACCGGGAGGATTACGTTGTTTTATTTTATCAACAATCAATTTTGAGAATTTTCCCTTCTGTTGCTTAGGACAATTCACGTAATCAACTTTGTGATCTCGAACCATCTTACGAAAATACTCATTCCCATCGTGATAGTTTACATAATTTCCTCTCCCCGATAACACATCATGAGGATGTGGTTCCTTGATTTGGTCCGACATGGTTGATGATAAATGGTAAGCAATAATGAAAGTGTCGTGCGAACCGTAACGGAGTTAATTAGTGTAACTTCAATAAAAATTAAAAATAAACATCACTTGCGACGAGTCTTTCCACTCTTTTCGTATCCTCGCACCAAAAGGGTTCATCTTCTCACGATCTGTCGTGTTAAACGCATTAAGCGCGTGTTTACCAGTACTAACAACGCCAGCTGTCGTGTTTCAAATTTTTTGTTTATTATGGTAAAAATAACCAAGAATACGGCAAATTCCTTTTATATTTTATGTATGCCCCCTGCACTAAAAAAAACTGGAGAAAATTGCACATTTACGCTAATACAAGTATTGCCATACAAGTATAACATTTGAGAACAATAACACCAAGAATAACTGATAGATCGATCATCAACAGTCTTGTATTTATGACAAATTAATGGTATCAAAATATTATGAGGAGAGGAGAAAGACAATGTTGTTGTAAGGTATCTACCCTCCTGCTGTGGCATAGTGCACATAAGGGGTATTTAATGATGCTTTTACTATTACACATGCAGTGATGCTTGTATGGGACCGGTGCTACTCCACAAAGATGGTATCTCATGTATAATTACTACCATTGACCCAGCAATTTCTAGTTGCAATGAAATAAGGCTCCATTCATCCAAGTGGCTTATTCATTTTGTAATGAATGATAGACAATGAGAGAGATCTTCTTGCTTCTGTTGGAAAATAAGGTGCTCATGGAGCTTTACAGTAAAATCTAATCAAACGCAGATGATCATATATTATGTAAAACTAGTAAGCATATTGTATTAACAGTTGGTACTCACTTGGCTCACCTGATGGCAATGAATGGAAGGAGGCAATTAAAATTAAGTGTCAACATGCAAGAAAAAAAGCCTAATTTGATTGTATGCTCGATTTTACAAGGAAGGAAGGAATTCTGACCATATTTTCCATTTTTTTTAAATCACGCCGTCTTGCCTCTTCCGGCGTTTTTTAAAATGATTATTTAACACGCAATCACACTGTGTCACGCGTAACGTCACTCATCGCTACCTTTCATTTTCTTTCATTTCTCCACCAACTGCTTTTCCCTGTTGACTGTGTCCGTTGCTTGCTTCACAAACATCACCTTTCCCAGACTATTGTTATCAAGCAGTTCCAGAACACCCAGACAAATAAACCTCCAAAGGCAAGAATATATAATATATTGAAAATGAATTGTCGACCAGTAGGAGCATCCAGGATAGGGGACCATCGGCCCTCCTCCTTGTACTTGCTACAACTTTTTCGGTCGTTGCTGTTGTTCAAGGGTTCGTACCTCGTATCGGACTTTCTTCTCTACAACAAATAAGTATTCCAGAACAGCAGCAATTGTCCCCCACATCATCGGCATTATTCATGGCTCGACGTAACATGAACATGATGAGACGTGCACCTGTAAAAGAAAAGAAACCACCAATGAACGATGAAATTCAATTCGATGAACTTCGTGTGACAACACCCAACGCAAAGGGTAAGGATGAAGCATTAGGTGTAATGACAAAGGCAGAGGCACTGGCCAAGGCAAAAGAAATGGGTGGACTTGATGTTATTTTACTTAATCCCAATTCGGACCCACCCGTTGCTAAAATTGTTGATTATTCCAAATACCGATACATGAAAGAAAAGAAAGCAAAGGAAGTTAAGAAGAATTCAAAGGCAACCGAAGTTAAAGAAGTTAAAATGTCCTACAAGATTGACGTACATGATTATGAAGTTCGTAAAAAGGCTGCATTGAAATTTTTAAATCAAGGAAATCGTGTTAAATGTTCTATAGCGTTTCGTGGAAGGGAAATACAACACGACAAGTTAGGATTCGAATTTTAGACAAACTTGCAATGGAAATGGAAGATACTTGTGTCAGAGAAGGACGGCCCAAACGCGAAGGACGGAATTTGTCTTTGATTTTTACACCCCGTCCTGAGGTTGTTAAGCAAGTTGGTGCTGATCGTAGAGCATCAGATAAAGAAAAGAAAAAGAAAAGAGAAGAACGATTGAAAGAGAAGAAGGCTGTATCAGAGGAGCTTGCTGCTGCTGGAATTATAGCGGATGCAGAAGCTGACGATGAAGATGGTTCATCGTCGGATTCTTCTCTTAGTAATAGCAGCGACGATCTTCTTGATCTGGAGGCGGATATCGAATCATCGTTGGATGATTTGTTTGGTTCCGATGATTTAACGGACGATCTTTTTAGCTAGCTTAACTAATATAAAGTTCTTTACAATGTATATGATAAGAAAAGAAGAAAAATTAAACGTAACGAGAAGCAGAAAGATCGGGAAAAGAATGGAAACAAGTTCAGTATATCTTGTACGGTCCTTGTAGAAATATATTCGATGTCTGCCACTCTAGGAAACTATTACTGACGAGAACTTTAAGTACGGTGTATTCGTATTCTTGATTTTCTGTAAGGATCTACAACTAAGATGCTGAAGGAAAAATACAATTTTCCCTCAGAAATATCGATTGTTGATTTTGAACTGAAAAATACTATCCTCTGATATGTCACACTACACAGAAACAGAAATAATGTACTTACCAAAACAGTTATCAATTGATTATAGAAGAGTAGAATGTGAGAGATTTCCTTTCTAGAGATAGCCCAATTATATATATATATATATATATATATATATATATTCAACAATTTATATGTATAGAGAAGAATAAACGCATGCAGATACAATATCTACAACCAAATAATCAGCTACCATCCAAACTAGCCTGCAACATGACCCTATCACATGCACCATACATATATATCTTCCCCACCTCTGCTACCAACAATATGATTCAACTGTGGTGGCATGTCATCAACTCAGAGTGGTTGTTGCATTGGATCTGATTCTATCGATGGTTTTGGCTTCTTGAGTCCTGAGAGTTTTAGGCCAATTGGCTAAGTTGATCATTTAGACCACTAACTTCTCTAATGATTACCTACTTATGTACTAGGTTCTTTGTAGGAAAGAAGCTGTACATGAAAGAGAGGCTGGCTCTACCATAGTACATAAGTTCATATTGTTTATTTTCACATACAAAATACACTGTGTCACACTTTGTCATCCAATCATTATTGTTATTAACGAAACTCCATAAAGCTGATGCAAAGTATCTTCCCTTATTTGAACGACGTTTGAAATGTCAACAAACAACAACAGCAACAGAAGATGGATCATCATTATTCTTAGTTGGGAATGATTACACTTATCCAGATTTTCGACTATGGGAACTCCTTGAAGAAATCGAACCGCATCATCTTTCATCGTATTTGAAAATGATTACCCTCTTTTAAAAGCTTTCCATCAACAAACGAAACAACATGAATGTAGAAAAGCTTCCTTGAAAGCGACAAACGAAAATCAAAGAATCAAGACGGGATTGCGAACTACAAAAAGAACGTCATTGCCACACTATCTTAATTTGTTGTTGCAAGCACGGTACATATAGTAGTCTGTGACAAGACTACTGTATTAGTTTTAGTTTGTAGTTATTGTTACCCAGTCGAATCATCTGGAACATATGCTATGTATAACATTACTAACTACACGAAGTTGATGATCCAAACCACCAATAGTAATACATTAGACAAAAATTCAAATCGAATCCATGTAAAAATAGTAATCCTCTTCATTATAATTATAGTAGTGCAATACTTATAATAATGAATCACTCATTTGGCTTCGCTATACTATTCCTGCAAAGACGTTGCACACTGCTATTGCAGCAATAAATAATATGAAATTCTTAAAAAGCAAGGGACTGTAAAGTACTTCTAGTAATACCATGAATTACCAACCAAATATAATGTCACAATTGTATATTATACTATATTTTTTTACTACGACAATTGTACAATACGGTACAGTAAAGCATCTTCAACTTCGATTTTAGTCGAACGAGTCGAGGAGTCGCTAGAAGATACACGTCATCACGTATTCATGATGTCATGCCACATATTATGATCAGTCACGGTTCGTCTCATTATGTTGATTGATTCCCATGCATGGCATAAGCAACAAATCCAAATTTTAAGGTGTCACCGCGTGAAACTTTTGAGACGATGACGTAAATCATACTTTTCATCGACATCATTTTTTTTCGACCCACAAATAATCGATCTTTTATCTCCATCACCATTCGTACGCTTGTAGTTTTCGACACGTCGTCTCAACTTGAAACCTGCTCACCTCAATTCTGGATACTGTACATCCTCGCTCACCAGATCTCTGTCCCAGATTATATTGTGTAGCAGGAGCCACGAATATAAACATATTTCTATCGAAGCAAACAAACAAATAAACAACCCATCAATCCAACGTAGTGGGAAGAGAAAAAGTAACATCGACAGGAGACAAAGTAAAACACAAACGGTCAAGAACCCAACGATACGACGACGACGACGACGAACGACGAACGACAGGAAGATACCACAAAAATAAAGGAAAAGATGGCACTACAAGCAACAGACGAAAATGGTTCTACCATTAAAAGAGTAGGTTCGATGGGTAACATAACTGTTACAGGTGCTAATACTAGCGCTGCAGTTGCTAGAGACTACCAAGTCCGAAAGTCGACACTAATTGGGTACGTATTTATAAATAAACAACAATAACAATCGAGTAGTTGGTGCAGAACAAGTTTTTACACAATTTATCTCTCTTGTCTCTCTGCCTTATCATCTATTTGGCAAAGAGCCTGAAAAAGCTTTGTTTATATGATGGCATTACTTCAAATGTCCTTATCTTTTTTATGGTAGTAGAATAAATGAGTGAACTCACGGATATCTCTGCTTTTTCCGCCCTTTTTTTTAAATCTTTACTTTTGTCGTTGTCTTCGTATGAATAATATGAATCAAACCATCGAATCGAATCTTTCCGACACACGAAATCAAATATATAATATAATACAGAATGATCAATTGGGTGCACGTTATCTTTACGAATGCACCGTTTTTTCTCATAGCGGGTCTCGTCGTTCTTATTTCTCAAGTGGTTTATCAGGTCGTTACGGACTTATTCCCAGGTGATCAGGGTGTTCCTATTTCTATTGAAACTGTCTCAGTTGTTGCACTGGCAGTGAAGGAATTACTGGTACGATTGTATGTTTCTATTGCAGAAAGTGATGGATTTGATATATTTTCACCGGCTGTGAAAACAACTGCATTAATTTTAGTGGTCGGAGGATGGATGATTCGTCGGGATTCACCTATATACATGTTGAGTTTTGCTACCTTCAAGGCACCTGAGGATTGGAAATGTGATCAAGATGAGATTATGACAATGATGAAACGTCAAAAATGTTTCACACAAGAATCTTTAAATTTCATGAGGCGTATATTAGATCGATCAGGAACTGGACCAGCAACTGCATGGCCACCAGGTATTACACAATGCTTAAAACCCGATCCAGAAAATCCGAGTGATCATTTGATGGCAGATCGATCCATTGATGCAAGTCGAAAGGAGGCACAAATTGTTATCTTTGACGTTGTAGAGAAGGCATTAAAAGAGGCAAATGTAAAACCCCGTGACATTGATGTTTTAATTGTCAATTGCTCATTGTTTTCACCGACACCATCTCTATGTGCTATGGTCGTTTCTCAATTCGGTATGCGTAGTGATGTTGAAACATACAACTTATCTGGTATGGGATGTAGTGCATCACTTATTAGTGTCGATTTAGCAAAGAAATTATTAGGAAGGAAAGGTTCTCGTAAGGCATTAGTTGTATCAACTGAGGTTATCACACCCAATTTATATCATGGTAATGAACGCGGATTTTTGATCCAAAATACATTATTTCGTTGTGGTGGTGCCGCTATTGTTCTCTCTAATAATTGGTTAGATGGACGTCGAGCGTGGTACAAGTTATTGCATACTGTTCGTGTTCAAGGTAGTGGACAGGCTGCATACGAATGTGTATACGAAACGGAAGATACCAATGGACAAAGAGGTGTCCGTCTTTCGAAAGATATTGTTAAAGTGGCTGGTAAGACAATGGAGAAGAACTTTACCATGTTAGGTCCATCGGTATTACCGGTCACTGAACAAGCATTAGTCGTTTGGAGTATCGTTGTTCGATTCTTATTGAAATCGATCGGAAATGCTGTTGGAGAGGAAACCGCCGCGAAATTACCTAAGGTTAAGCCATACGTACCAGATTTCAAACGTGGTATTGATCATTTCTGTATCCATGCTGGTGGACGTGCCGTTATTGATGGTAAGTAGATTTTTTTTTTGTGTCGTTGTTTTCTTTTGGTAGCTCTTACCATACGACCGAAAGCACTTGTCTCCAACGAATTTACAATATCTTTCTTCTCACCCTTCTTTCTTCATCATTGTTTATCACACAAACAGGTATCGAAAAAAATCTTAAATTAGAAGAATATCACACGGAACCCTCCAGAAAGGCTTTGTACAATTATGGTAACACAGCTCCTCATCGATTTGGTACGAGCTTGAATATATTCATTACGAACAAAAAACCAATCCACTGAAGAAAGGAGATCGGATTATGCAGGTAGCGTTCGGATCTGGATTCAAATGCACTTCGGGAGTTTGGCTCAAGGTTTAAGTGTTGGAAGAAAAAAGGTCAAATCAAATTTCATCGAGGAAAAAATAGATAACACGATAATACCAATGCATACGGCAGTAATTATGTAACTATAATTGTCTCAATGCAACTACCGGGGGGCCGACATCCATGCTGGATATGAAAGAAGAAAAAAGTATGAAACGGATGGCACTTTCAAAATAGAATTGCTCGACGATTATTGACCGACAGAATTTTGTTGAGCAGGCATTCAGATTATGTTCCTGTTTATAATGTAAAATTTATTTTAAGAAACTATTCATTACTTGTACACGCATGTTAGGTCCTACATACAGTAATAGAAGTAGTTTAGGCAGATGGTGTCATTAATGAAAACAAAAGCCGCTTACATGAAACAATTTTTCATCATCGTTTTCCTGTGACTTGACGTTTTTTTACTCTGTGAAAGTTGTCGCTTAGAACCTTGCGCTAAGTTTGCGTTCGCTGGAGGAAGTACTCACACACTCACATATAGGTTCGCGATTAGTGCTATTTATCGTTAGTTTTCTTTATAAACCGTCATTTTTTTATAGCTTACTATGCGGAAAGCGTAGAGCACTCATTAGCAGTAGTCAAGTAACTACGAGGAAATCAATATTTGTTCAGTTACTCATCTGGAAAGAAGCGCATCTTACGAATGGACCAGCGAAGTTGGGACTTTCATTAGTTTAGCTTCTAACTAGATTCGATTATTATTTATTTGGTGTGATATCCCTTCTCTATATACTGGCGAAGGTTAATAAAAATATAATATCAAAAGTCTCAACCACATTGATTTGACGACGAAATAGTTGCGTCTTTCCTTGATTAGGATGATCAAGGTTAGAGCCAACAGTTCCCGTGGACAGCCAAAAGTTAAGTCTCATATCGGAACCATCATCATTATCTGTTTTTTTGTACGACGTCATCCATCGGAGGTGTTGCCGGTAACCCTATGACTTTCCCCCATCCTAAAATTCTACCAATCGTATCAAGCTGACTATGTTATTGGGTTTGACGCTAAAATAGGGAAACTATAACACTATTCTATGATATATTTATGATATATTAGGTTCCGCCATTTCAGCGTCATACATTTTTTTATTCTGTGAAAGTTGTCGAATCAGTGAGTCGAATGCTAGTGGAAGCGACGGGCTCAAATTCGTCGTCCCATTATTATTTGGAGGCCCGTTTGGGTATAGTTCCAAATAACGACGTCTCTTTTCGGCATTTGTCTCGCGTGTTTTCTGAGTGTCCCTCCACTTCTGGTAATGATTTTGACCCTTAGATTTCGCTCCCTTAGGTTTATTTCCCTTATACTTCTTTTTCTCCTGCTTTGGTTGATCTTGATGCTGTTGCTGTTGCTGCTGTTGCTGTTGCTGTTCCTGTCTTTCCTCATCATTTTCCTCTTTCTCTTTCGTATATTTCCGTAATTCCCTATTCTTCTTGACCCTCCTAACATGGGCCATTTGACAATTAATATTATCACATTCGCATGGAGTAGCCACCCCGTGATGGAACGAACAATCCCCCATTTGATTCCAACGGCATTGATGCGGACCCCCGTGATCGCACGCCTCTGGTCTTCGTCTATGGGGGTGTCCACGAGGACAATGAAAGTTGTCGCAGTTACAGGGTATCGCCTCTCCATGATGGTACGAACATGTGGCACGAAATCGACAAACACTAAAAGCACAAGCGAATGGTTGATCAAATAAGATTAAATCAGCACCGTTCTGCCGACGTCGCTTTGCCACGAATCCAGTTCCATAGTTTTTTTCAAACGCATCGAGTGATTCTCCTGCTTTATCTTCCCCTTGTTGTGGACTAATATCAGTAGCTTCAAAGTCACGTTTGAGACTGAATCTTCTATTGCGGCACGTTAATGATGACAATGATGACAATGACGAGGTAGACGACATAATGTCAAATGTTTGGGGATGTTCCGCCATCGTGATATTCGAACTGTTCTACTTGATACTTGCTGTGTATTTTTGACGATTGATGATATTATGATCGCCGTCGTTGGCATGATTTTAATCGATCGTAGTTTTGAAATTAGACTAACTTAGTTGGAATTAAAATACCCTCCTGATCGCTTTTTTCAATCCCGCGCACCAACATAGGACGACTGACATGTTTGACATCTAATGATTTTTTCTTTTGTTCAATTTCTACTATTTTTTATTGCACATCCTGTCCTCTCGTCACTCGTCCCTAACAGCAACAAGCTAACAGTACTACCACCGCTATCGCTGTAGTCAATGAACGATCAACTACAACTACGACCAATTGCCGCCGTCACGGGGGCGTCCGGCTTCATTGGATCGTACCTGTGTCGGAATCTCTTGGAACACGGATATTTGGTACGGGCCTGTGTTCGAGCCAATATCCCCTCCAAGGTAGATCACCTCCGTGCCTTGGCAACATCCGAGACCACACGAACCGCCGGTGGAATTCTGGAGGTCTGCGTCGCCGACATGTCCATACAAGGTGCCTACGACGACATTTTTGGCAACGGGTGTGGCTATGTCTTTCACGTCGCGGGGAATTTCGGCACCGATTATCACCTCTGGAAATCGAAATCGAAATATAAGAACAACAACAAGAACAATCACCACAACAAAAATCACGAGAACAACCAAAAAGGACGACTGCCACCGATCGATAAGCTGTTGAAGGAAATTCACAAAGAGGCAATTGCAACATCCAAAAATAATGACAAGAATGATAATGACGACGAGAACTATTATTCGTACGACCACGCAGTGTACGAGAGCTACGTGGTAGCGATGGAGTGGCTCCTGCAATCGGTAGCCAAGCACAAGGACACAATTCGCAGAATTGTCTATACCAGCTCGGGAGCCGCCGGTGGCACCATCACTGGCCCGCCGGTGGCCGACGACGAGAAAATCGTGGAGAATTCCTACGGCCGGGCCAAACGGGACTGCGAGGCCATGCTCTACGAGTTCTGCAAGAACATCAGCAACGACAACAGCGAACACGAAAAGAGCAACCACATTAACAACAACAACAGCAAGATAGTAGTCGGCGTATCGGTCTGCCCGTGCATCGTGCTCGGCCCAATGATGGGAACACCACCGCTCCACGACACGGTCTACCCCCACCGGCTCGGCGACATGCTCCGGGGAAGGTACACATTGCGTCAGAATTGAGAAGTAACCGACGTCCGGGACGTCGTCGAGACCCATCGTCTCGCTGCCGAAGCCACCGATCTGGTCAATGGAACAAGGTTCTGGAACGGAACCGATCCGGGCTGGAAAGTATCCGACATGCTCGAATACATTGCTCATCACGAAGATTTTGAAGATGAAAAGCGATTTGCTCCCATCTTGCTCCAAGATGACAGCAGCAGCGATAGCGATAGTGGTAGCAGCTGTGGGGAAGAGTCGGATGACAAGGATGACGACAGCTCGTCATCGTCGTCGTGTTGCTCGGAAGATTCCTACGGTGTTTCGGAATGGGACACGGCCGAACAAAACACAACCACCTGGAGCGATCCGATCTTGGTATTCCAAACGAAGGGATACAAGCCTCGCACCCCCCGTCAAACGGTTCTCGAGACGGCCGCTTCGATTTCGATTCGACACCGCTGGACCGTCCTGGGGCGAGACCTGACCCTTAAGGAGTGTTCCGATTATTACACAGTGGCCGAAATGGACGGATGCGACGAAGAAATGGAATGACTGGCAAACCAAATCCGTGCCAAAGTATAAAACCATTCGGAGAGAAAAGAATCGAAGCGAGCAAACCTCCGTAACAAAACGAATGAACGAATGAATCGTCCAAAAACAATTTGATGCAGAGGGCAATTCCCAAGTTCAACTATGGAAGATTCTTGAACCGTGTTATTTCCCATGATTTTTGGTGGCCTGCCGAATGGGCGATGTGGATACTACAAGTGTGACGCCAATCCTCCTCCGAACGAATATTTGCTAGTTCGCAACAATTGCACGACTGGGACAGTTTTTTTCGACGGCTTCGACTGGAGGGAGAACAAGCTATACCGCAACGTGATTTGCTCGCTTTTAAACGAAAAGCTGATCCCTTAGTTGGGTACGGAAATAAAGCAAAGAAACAAAGGAAGATTGGGAAAGGGCTACATGTACCGTATGTTCCATATTTTACTTTGGCGTTACTTTACAACTGCTATTATATTACAAAATTACAACATACTGGTACAATGGACGTCAGCATATATCTACATATACTTCAAATAAATTAGAAACCAATGTAATCATATGGAAGTTCGACTATATGATGGTAAGGATTTATGTTTACTATTTTTGAAGATGATAGGATCGATCCCAATCCATCTAGAACTTCGACTATAATTACTTTTTTTTGACTAGAGATAAATCACTCAATTAATTAAAAAATCGGAGAAAATATGTCATGAATGTTCTTTGTTTGTTACGCGTAGATATAATTCATTCATCTATGTTTGCGTGTGTGACATCTTTTCTCTAGATTGATCTGTTTTTTCAATATTCAAAGATTCATCCATCCATTCACAGGCCAAGAATGCAATCAAAATACGTCGTACACCAGATGTGATTTCTGCACCAGCATGTTCCACGTCACCTAGATGGATGAGCATTTCTCCTTCCTTTAACTGAATAGTTTTATCGATAGTTGTAATATATGTCCCACCTCCACCGAAGTCGGTTGGCTCAGACAGCATAACATTAACTGTAATGTAAACAAATTCGGAATTATCTGTATGCAGTTGCGTCCCTTTTGCCTTGCCGTTGTACTTAACTAAATGAGGTTCTCCATCATTCTCGAAAACAATCGAACCTGGTCGTATCCGTCCTGGATACAAGTCATAAATTGCACGTATAAGTTGATCGAAAATAGGTTTGGTAGTCTGTACCATGCCTGGAATAAACTTGCATTGCAAGTGCTGTGCTGTGAGAGTGTAGACTGTATTCGTCCAACCAGAACCCATTGTGCCAACTCCACGATAGCAGTGATATTCAGCCATACGATTCAATTGTCCACACTGCTCCGCGGTAAAGAGTTGTCCTACGAAAATATCATCATCAATAACTTTAAAATCAAAATCTATTGGAGTTTCTGGTTCAAACCGTCCCCTGGGAGGTCGATCAAAGGCGCCATCGATACTAGTTGATAGTTTGTTTGGTTTTGTCGTCACAACGTCGTCGCCTTCACCCTCGTATGTATCCACGAATTTAAGGAGTGTTTTGTAATCAAATGGATCAGCTGCACCTACCAATCGCATGGATTCGAGTTGCGCGGATGTTAAGCTCTTAAGATCAGCAAGACAACGTACACCGATTGCATGGAGAGGACCTGTACATACTCCTAGACCAGCGGCCTCCAACTCGGATTGTAGATCAACAGCGTTCGTCGTTGACGCAAGAGCAGCTGCCCCTTCCAATCGCATAGATTCGAGTTCCGCGGATGTTAAGCTGTTAAGATCATTTTTTGGGAGAACAACAGCGTTCGCTGTTGACGCAAGAGCTCTGTTAGCAGTAGGAAGCGGCGCAGGAGAATTAATAAATCCCGAGACACCTTCAACAAAGAGAAAGAGCTGCAGAAAAAGAACGACGTTCATTTTCATTTATATGTGATGTTCTGTGTTTTGTGTTCACCGGGTTCTTGTTCATGTCAAGAAAAATAATTCCATGACCAGCTACACATGATTATTTCGAGAATATTCATTTTTCATATGTTCAATAAGGTACAGGAACATCCTCGATTTAGAAAAAAATCGAATATCAGCGAAAATTCACAACCTCCAGCCGGCGCGCGCGATTCCACTCTGAGTCGAGTGATGAGTCGAGCGCTCGACTCTGAGTCGAGTGCTCGACTCTGAGTCGAGTGATGAGTTGAGCGCTCGACTCATCACTCGACTCAGAGTCGAGTGCTCGACTCAGTGAGTCGAGTCACTCGACTCAAAAGATTTAATGACTGGTCCAATTAGTAGCGCGTTTGAAAATTATTAAAATTATTAAGAATTGAAATGGAAATTTTTTCACATCCTCTTGAAAATGGGAATGTAATAAATCATGTCTCCATCAATTTAGCTCCATTTAATACGAACTTTATAGACGAAATATATATATTCGTACTGTCAATAGAGACAAAAAGTTTCGGTTGAATTTGGTCATTTGGAAAAAATTCTAAAGGATTTTTGTGGGTAGCAGGCACATTCAACTCACCAGGAATTGCCTTCCACCCACATAAATCCTCATAAAATCTTTTCCAAATGACCTAATCACACCAAAACTTTTTCTGTTTGTAAAGAGTACAGACATCTTTATTTCGTCTATATACTTTGTATTAAATGGATCTATATTAATGGAGCTTCGATTTATTACTTTCCATTGTTATGATGATGATAATTTTTGTTGTTGAATACAAGTGAAAACCTGTCGATATTTTTAGCGAGATTCAGCCACAGGGCCAGGCAAAATTTGAATCATGAGTCGAGTCCCATGAGTCGAGTGCTCGACTCATTGAGTCGAGCACTCAACTCATGAGTCGAGCGCTCGACTCAGAGTCGAGCGATGAGTCGAGCGCTCGACTCAATGAGTCGAGCACTCGACTCATGCCGTTACAATGCATCGCGCGCGCCGGCTGGGGGTTGTGAATTTTCGCTGATATTCGATTTTTTTCAAATCGATGATGTTCCAGTACAATGTAGATAATAATCACGATGATTTTATTGTCATCCCCCGTCAGTACTACGACAGTGTTCGTCATTAAAGATCATCATGTCCTACATGGAAAGAATTCCTCAAGACGAATTATGAAAATTTATTCAAAATACAGCGATCCCCGTATACTCCACAATACACGTTTGGCATTCTCGAAGTGAGAATTTTCTTTACACCTTCGCCTATGAAGGAATTTGAAGTTTGAAGGCGTTAAAAAAAAAAGATCTTGCATTATCTTCGTGCTACAAAACAGTGCAAAAGCACCCCTCACTTATCTCCTTTGATGGCTGCATTCTCACTTTCATGCCATACGATATCCGACCAACGAACAAGCAGCAAAGCAACAGGAGCAGAAAGAAAAAATGGTAAAGACATCCTGGAAAGTGTTTTGGGATCTGCAATGTCCATATTCAAAAAAGATGTGGGAGAATTTTAAAGAAATTCAAAATAGATTCGATAACGACTATGATATTACAATCTACATCACGAGTCTAGCCTTTCATCCTCAGGCATTTACTGCTCAATGTGGAGCGTCATTGATTGAAAAAATGAAAGGCAGAGACGTTATGTTCAAGTATGTTGATGCATGCTACGAAAATCAAGACATGTATATGAATGCTTCGATTGGTGATGCAAAAATGTCAGAAATTGATGAAGTATTCGCCAAGATTGCCGAAAAGGCGAGCGTTTTCGATGAATCATTCACTAAAGAAAAATTTTTACAAGATTTGCACAACTGGGAAATGGCGGTAAATCCAGCCTACACTGAGCATAAAATTGCTCTTGGTTATGGTGTGTTCGGTGAGTCGAAAAAAAGTAAAAATATACAATTAATTTCCTTTTTTTTTAAATTACGTGCCTTTTTTGTTTTTCTCATCCATTTGTTCATTGTTTTTTTTCTCTCTCAAATAGGCGCACCAAAGAGCGTGATTGACGATAAACTAGTCAAAGGTACAGAGAGTGCGTGGGGTCCAGACGAATGGGCAGAAAAGTTGAAATCTTTGCAATAAACCTGATGGAGTTTGACTTATTATAACAACCTTATTTATGATAATTATTTTTATTTTCTAGTGGTTTTACTCGATTAAAATGTGTGCCATAAAAATAGTTGTGTTGTGTCATTGTATGATTATTGAACATAATCTATTTACATAAATCAATAGTGTTTTTAAGAAGTAATAATACAAAATGTTTTGTATTTATTACAATATTAAAAATAATTGAATCTTGGTACCAACTCTTTTTTTCGACAAGTCCAACTTTCAAAAATAGAGTCAGTACCGTTTATACCTACACGATACGCATATCGTCATTTCATCCAACAACGAATGGTAACTAAACTTCAATGAGATTGAAACTGATCAATTGAATATATTATTATTCTATTTGACCCAGTCTAAATCCTCAGCATGCTTTTGGTGTTCCTCCCATGCATCTGAGGTTATATCCCACAACATTTTGACCGTAAACTTTTGTTCCTCGTTCAAATCATGAGGAAGTTTATCTGGGTGCAAAAAGAAACGGATTTTACGAACAGACTTTTTCAGTTTGTCTTCGTCCGGTAGACCAGCCGCACCCGCGATATCGTTTCGGACAATGGACTTCCACTTTTTAAAGTAATCATGTCCGAGAACACCGAGAGCAGGAGGAAAGACATTGTGAATGGTTGTTACCAAGGCGGCAATGGGTCGTAGCATCTGAAGTTGCGGAGGTTGTAATGCCCATTGAATCAAAATACCATGCTTAATTTTAGTAATGGTAGCCTGGCCATCATCAGTCGATAGATTAGCCATTTTAGCATATTTATCGTCAGAAATAGAATGCGCTCTCTGCTGCTGCTGCGGTGGTGGTGGAGGCGTTTGATTTCGGGGTTGCTGCTGCTGCTGCTGTTGATGCCATTGCTGTTGTTGTTGCTGCTGCTGCTGTTGTGGATAGGCTTGGTGATGCTGCTGTTGTTGTTGTTGTTGTTGTTGATGATGATACTGTTGTTGTTGAGGAGGACGAGCACCTGGCGCGGGGGCCGCCCATTCTTGCTGCTTTCGTAACGCTTCATCACGCTGTCTTCGTTCTTCGGCAGATTTTTGTTCTGCCGCATGCCGACGTTGATCGTCTTGTTGTTGTTGCTTTTGCCAAGCAGCCTGTTGCTGTGCATATCGCGCCTGAGCTTCTCCTTGTCGTCGTTGTTGATCCTCCATTGCAGCTCTCCGCCTCGCTTCTTCCTCGGCCGCTGCTCTTCGACGTGCTTCCTCTTCAGCTACTCTACGACGTCCTTCTTCTTCAGCGGCTCTACGACGAGACTCATCTATTTCTCGTCGACGATGTTCTAATGCAGCTGCCGCTTCTTGTTCCTGCCGTCTTTTGATTTCGTCGTTCTGTTGTTGTTGCTGTTGCTGTCTTCTATATTCTTCCTGACGGGCTCGAATTTCATCACCTTCAGACGGCGCATGCATTCCCGTAGGTGGATCGAAGTATGTTCCGCGACTCTGAACTTCTTTTGCTGCCGCTTCTAATTCACTCCGTTCCATACCAGCTGTATTGATTCCGTCACCGTGACAAATAGCACGTAATTCCTTTACTCCAAGTCGTTGCTGTTGCTGTTGCTGCTGATGTTGCTGTGGTGGTGGTACAGGAGATGTATTTCGCGGTTGACCGTGATTTTGTGCATACTGTTGCGGCTGCTGCTGAGGATATTGCGCTGCTGCAGTGGCCGTACCACGTTGATCGAAATAGGTTCCCCTTTGTTGGACTTCTTCTGCTGCCGCTTCTAATTCGGAACGGTTTATCATTCCTGATGTGTTGACTCCGGCTCCGTGACAAATAGCACGTAAATCACGAATAGCCATCCCTTTTGTGGATGGTGTTTGATTATATGTATCTTGATTTTGTTGTTGCTGTGAAAAAGTATGCGACGAGGATGATGTTTCAGAACCTTTCTTTTCTTCTTCATCCTTCACCCCTTTTGCTAATCGTTCGTGTTTCTTAAGTGTTTGTACCCACCTCAACGCGTCATTCGGTGCATCATTACAACGGAATACAAATTCGTCAGTGGAATTGTATAATTTCAAACGGAATTGATTATCTGTCGAATTGTCTTGGAAGGAAACATCTTCTAATCCCTTGAGTGGTATCCGATGAAGGGCCTCCAACTCTGTTTTCCCCGTTGTAGGATTAACGGTTTCTCGTTGAATCCACAACGTCGTTACCTCACCAGGTTTCTGACCCTCCACAAGACTAGCCAGTACCTCCTTCCACGTGTGACGGAATTTCGATCGTCGGAATTGTTCAATCCATCCATTGGCAACCAACGATGAACCATTATTGACTGGTCGTTGAAAAGAAGGTTTGTCACCGACCCCACCCTCCATGACGGGATCCACTGCCGTAGTTTGTCGTGATGCTGATGAATCGTGCGTGTCGTTACTTTCACTGGGCTCTTCCACAAAAGTATTCAGCTGCTGCTGCTGATTTTGTTTCTGCTGTTGATTCACGAAGCGTTTAGATTCGAATAGGCCTGTTCCTCCCTGTTGTTTCTGGTCCGCAAGTGATCGATGAGGAGGTTTGCCATTCCCATCATGGTCGTGGTCATTGACGCTGTTTGAATTTCCATAAGAATTATTAAATTCGTTGTTTGGTGCATAATTGTCGTTGCTGCGTGACCGCGCATCATCTACCGCGCCGGTCATACCCGCTAAGGTTTGGGTTTTGTTGATATTATCATTATTATTTTTGAAACTATTTGAACTTCCACTATTACTACGACTAGTACTACTACTAGTAGGGCCATCCGCTGAAGTTCTACGTCCAGAGGATTCAGCCATAGCAACACCACTCCCACCGAAATTCTCTAATTCTTCTCGAGTAGCAGAGTTGTTCTTGTTATGATGATCTTTACCAGTTACGTTCAATGCGGCTTTTTTCACATTATTGAGTGCCGCTCCGACAGCTGGAAGAGCAACTTTGAATTTTCCAAAAACGGCAGCTCCTCTATGGTTAGATGAAGGAGTTGAAGGTGCTTCTGTGCGACGCGGAGCCGGGGTTGTACTGATCGCCGCCGAAGCTGAAGCCGCGGCAGGGACAAGCTTTGATGGAATAGGAACAGCCGTTTCTATTGGAATAGTTGTGGCAGTAGTTTTTGCGACAATGGGTGACGGGGGAGCTACCGAAACGTCGGCCGTAAAGATAGGTACGGCCACAGGAATTCCGTTTATTTTTGTCGATGAATCGTCCGGTACTGTATCTGATGGTGGGTCTATTGCTGCTTTTGCTGCTGCTGCTGCTGATGTCTCCTCCTCCTTTTCCATGGCAGTTGTATCTATTTCCGATTTATTAGATGTATCACGATTTTCATCAACATCATTATCATTATTACCATCATTGCTAATATCGTGTTCATATTCATGCTCATTATTAAGCGTGAATTCTCCAGAAGTTCCAGTCGTCCTTTCGGACGTATGTTCGACATTCACATCTTCAGATTGTTTTTGATCTTTCAAAATCGTAGCACCAGCAACAGCGATATCCGCATTATTCTTCTTCTTATTATTATTATTATGATCATCATTATTTTCTACCGCAGATGATGATGATGTTGTTACCGTGTCTATTCTTTTGGTTTCAACAGCAACAGCAACATCGGAACCACCCTTTTCTTTTTCTTTCGTTTTTTTCTTTTTCTTGCTACTAGTCTTGGGATAATTTTGTTTGTAATAAACACGAAAGTCTTGTAGGGATTCATACAAAATAGAACCGAATTCACCTCTTTCTACTAAATTGGCACTCTCCCTCAACATGCTCGCCAACTCCTGATGATTAATCTCTCGATTGGTGTTATTATAATGTTCTTTACCTTTCGTTGTATGATTTCCATTATGGCTGGCCATCCTACCGTTATTATTTATTCGTATGTCACAAGAGTGTGTCTCGTTTTCCGTGTATGGTGTTTCTTTCGTTATGGTTGTACTGTAAACAATGACCAGCCAATTTGTTTGTCGTTATTGCTCTTGTCGTTTGTGTATTTGCTATGTTGTACGACTCCAGCTCTGATGATCTCCTCTTGGATTCGATTCTTGTGTTGCCTTATCTTGTGTTATTCTGAATTCCGACTGTCATAAAAATCATATCAAAAGGTGTTCGCGTGTATCTCCCCATTATTTGACATTCTCCACACACAGCAACGGCGAGGTAACAAAAATACTGTTTTTCACACGACTGGGCGGGTCTGATTCGTTTTTGAAAAAAACGGAATCTCATTTTCGAATTTTATCAATTTCTTTCTACAGTATTTTCGTTCCTTCAAAAACAAAACACCAAGATTCCATTATTTGTGCTTCATGCGTGCGTGTAGTGCGCCGAAGAAAACGATTTTGCAGTTACAGTTACACCATCTGGAAGACCACAAGGGGAGAAAAATGGGCATCGGATAGTTTTTGACGAGGTCCCCCGTCCTCGAGATCCATCACTTTGATCTTGTTGGGATCTGCTGCTGCTATCTACTGTACTGTATTGGCATCCATTTTACAACAAACGACAAAAGTAAAAGACTTTGAGGTAGACAAACCCCTGATCAACACATACAATAGTATTCATTACAACGAAAGACAATAAAAATATACAACACTATGAAGTTTGTTCTATCGACGCTAGTTTTGCTGGCAGCAGCGACACCTTCGCTAGCTTTTGTGCGTCCTTCACAATCAGTTCAGGTGAGTGACATGAATTAGTGAAGTGATACCGTATTTAGGAAAAGAAAAGAAGAAAAAACGTTTGAGATTCTACCGTACCAGCGCTCAGAGAAATAGTTCGATATATACCTGGTGTCGTTTTTGGATTTTAGTCTGATGGTTGTGTTCATTTCTTATTGTCCTCGTCATACTGTCGACCTTGTACGTATTGGTGTGTCTGCCGTCGTCTCACCTTATCCCATCTCCATCCGTATATAATGTCAATCTTATCAAACAAATATGTAAATCTAAACAACGAAAGCGCACGGCACCTACACTAAATATGGCTGCTCTTCCCGAGGTTAACATTGGTATCTTTGGAGGTGGTACTGTCGGTGGAGGAATCGTGGAGATCATTGAATCGAAACGAGAACATTTCGAAAAAATGACTGGAAAATCTATTAACGTAAAGAAAATTGTTGTTCGCGATTTAGACAAAGCCCGTGATTTTACCGTTCCTGAGGGATGTGTCATCACCACAGACTTCGATGATATTCTAGGGGATGATTCTCTTGATATTATTGTTGAGGTAATGGGTGGAACTACATTAGCAAATGACGTTGTCCGCAAAGCTCTCAGTAATGGACAAGATGTCGTCACGGCCAACAAGGCCTTGATTGCTGCGAACTTACCAGATATCGAAGCCTTGATCAATAAAGTCAATGAAGGTAAAGACGAGAAGGTCGAATTCCGATACGAAGCCGCCGTATGTGGTGGTATTCCTATCATTCGATCACTTCAAAGTGATTTCGTTGGAGATGACATCACAATGATTAGTGGAATCATCAACGGGTGTACCAACTTTATGTTGACTGCAATGGACGTGCATGGAAAATCGTATGACGAAGCCTTGTCGGAAGCATCTGACTTGGGATATGCTGAAGCTGATCCTACTCTTGATGTCGGTGGATTCGACGCACGATCGAAACTCAAGATTTTAATTCGATTGGCATACGGAATCGACGTAGAAGAAGAAGACATTAGTTGTCGAGGTATTACGGATCTTACCAAGTTGGACTTCCAATACGCGAAGATGATGGGTGGTTCCATCAAATTGATCGGTGTGGCCAAGGCCGTAGGTGATGGAAAGGTTGCAGCCTTCGTTTCACCTGCATACGTAACACAGAATGATTCCTTGTATGCAGTCACCGGTGCACCAACGCTATTGAATTAATTTCGAAGAATTTAGAAACAACAACCTTGATCGGACAGGGTGCCGGACGTTATCCAACCGCGAACAGTTGCATCAATGATATTATTTCATTGGCAAAGGGTGACAAGACACCACTCCCGTTCAATCCACCATCAAAGGATGCTAAATTTGTGAACAACTACGAATCGAACTTCTTCATTCGTCTTAAGTACAAGGACGCACTTGGTATCACCCGACAATGTGGTGAAGTCTGCGAGAAGTATGGAGTTTCAATCCATTCTATGTTACAGAATCCTACTACCAAGAGTGACGATGCCGCATTTGCTATCGTTACAGAAAAGGTTCCATTATCTAGTGTGAAGAAATTCTGTGCAGAAATCGAAGAACTCGATTGGTGTCAAGGTCCAGCCTTTTACATGCCCGTTCTTCGAGAAGATTGGGAAACGGCTCTGGTCTAAATTTTATAGTAACGCTCCAATATAATAAGCTTTTACTACAAATCGATTTTATAAGATAAAATCCTAAAATTATATATTGCTTTCGCCTCGTAGTATCATAATTGATAATAAATAATAACCGAAAAGAAAGAAGAGAAATACGCTTAAGGTACCAGTCTTTCAAAAAGTAGATCTTGCATTTTTGTATAGAGGGTGCATTATAGTTCTAAATTCATACAATCGCAGAAGTACTTTTCCATACACGTACTAGCATGTTGTAGAAAAGAACTATTCTCAAGATTCAATTTTGCTACAATTCGACTTTCACGTTCGTACGGTATAATATTATTTATCTTACGAAAAGATTTTCGTCCATACATACTGTGGTATTATTATTTAGTTTTCAGATGGAAAATAATCGAAAAACGTCCAAATAATATTGATCATATAACTACTAGAGAAGTAAGTCAATATTTATTTTTCAGATAAAGTAGAATAGTTCAAAAAAGGAAAATGAAACATCCATATTGCTAATAAAATAATTAATACCTCTACTTTACATCCTTTGCATTGATCTCTGCTAGGTATTGCCTGGTCGCTTATTTATGATGATGATAATAATATATATATATATATATATATATATATAATTATTTTATTCTATTCGTTCCTTTATGACAGCATCCATATCACCTGGTGCAAAAATTTGTCGTCCATCATCCAGTTTGATTTTGTACGGTGCAAATGAACCCGGTGGCCAATTCTTTTCTGTATACCAAAGTTGAACTACTTCACCTTTGGCCCAATCTGTTTCTGCATCCGGTCCGATTCGACAGAATACTTTTGTACCAATTGCAAATCGTAATTCTGGTAATTCTGTTTCTTCAAATGGTGGCCATTCGCTTCTTCACCCTTATGCCATTTTTCTAATACATCCTTCGTTGGAAATTTAGCTTTTAATTCCTCTTGAGTTACCTCATATGCCTCCATTGGAAAACCCAATACTCCATCTCCACCACTATATATATATATATATATATATATATGTTTATGTATAGAAGAGAACGGAACGGTAATATTTTGTATCATCAAAAGTATCAAGATAACGGGTATACGTGTAATGGCGGAACGACAACAACAGAAGGAACGAACATCAAGGAAAAGCAATATTATTAGCGTGAAACATTTTTGAAGTACCGTAGTAGTAGCAGTATCGCAGGAAACAAGCACTTGTTTCTTTCTTTCTGACTTTTTTAAAATACAGTGCTGAAAATATAGCTCCTGTACTTGTTGTATGTAATTCAAATAAATATGTAATGTTTTACTTCATTTTCACTTTCACTTCACTACACGCTCAACTCAACTCAACACAAAAAACGTACACGTACCTTGTAAATATAATTGTTACAGCAGTATCGATAGGAGAACATTCTGGATCACCACATATTACCTCTTGAGATGAAATTGTGACATCCGATCGAATATTTTCTGGTACTAATTCTAACGACCATTCTTCAATATGTTTATATGCTAATTTACGTCTTTCATCTGCCACTTTCGTTTCATCTACTGATTCAGGAAGGAACATGATTTTATATATAGATCTATACTTTTTGTTGTTGTTGTTTAAATTTAAATCTATATTTGACAAATAATGTCTATTTAATACCGTGCGTATTTTTTTATTTTATAATAAATAATACTGGCCTTCTTTCGTTTTTAAAAATGAGATGCTTAGACTGACAAATAGGAAGCTATTGTGGTGGAGGTTAACAATTTTTTTCAGTTATTGTTGTCCAGCTTCGGTAGTTTATGGTATTTCTTCTAGCTTTCACGTTCTATTCTTGTTGCTTTTCGGTTACGAATGGTTTCCTGTTCAGATTCGATTACGATGTTGCCGTAGTAATGGGGGGTTTAATTTCACTCAAAAAAACACTCACGTTATCTCAAGAAAGCGTTGGTCCTCCTTTTGTGAAGCTTAACCCTAATGAAAAAGAAAAGAAAAGAGTGCGCGCTGGCGCGTTATGTATGGTCGACAATGACACAATCCATTTTTTTTTTCAGTCGTGTATACTTTACTCGTGACTCATAATAATCATCCATCGTTGATACCGGATACGGTATCTAAGATTATTTATTTCATCGTGTAATAAAATAAATAAATGAATGACCATAACGTTAACAACATTCACATAAAATAAAAAATGATGTAACTACTGTAGAACGATCCAACAGACAACATAAAAACATCACAGCACACACGATAGCTAATAGCTACGCCATAGAATAGAAAAGTCCATTTCGATAACGAAATTAAATTGAATATCTATTTCGAAAAATTGTCTGATATGGCGAATAGTGATTTGCTCGATGATGATGATGATGGATCTGCATTTGATAATACCAACACCAACAACAACACAACATCTTCGATTCCTGCGAATACTGATGATCTCCATCAACAGTCGTCGTTGTCGCCGCCGCCGCCGTCGGGATCGA
>FMBT01000069.1:0-39431 GCA_900095095.1 Fragilariopsis cylindrus CCMP1102 | reverse complement strand
TGATTCCTGTTGTTGATCATATATTATCATCAGGTAAATTATTATGTTTAGATGAATTCCAAGTAACAGATGTTGCTGATGCAATGATATTAAAAGAATTATTTACCCAGTTATGGAAAAAAGGTTGCGTATTAGTAACAACATCCAACCGACCACCAAGTGACCTATACAAAAATGGATTACAACGTGATCGATTCTTGCCATTTATTGATTTAATGGAAGAACGATGTGAAATTGTTAGTTTAATGGCAAATGAAACTGATTATAGGATGGTAATTTCTGCTCAAGACGACGAAGATGACGACGACGACGACGACGCCGAAATTGAAGCTACGAACGGAAGCACCGTCAAACAATCAGAGAAGAAAAAGAAGACACGTGCGAAGCAGGCATATTTTTGTGGTAAAGATCAAAAGAAGGTAGTACAAAATTTATTCTATGAAAGGACACGTGGACGTCCGAGTAATCCAACTACGTTAACAACACAAGGTCGGAAGGTTAAAATACCGATGGCTTGTAAACCTAAATCGGTTTGTATGTTCTCATTTGAAGATCTATGTCAAAAGGCATTAGGCGCGGCGGATTATTTAGTTATTGGACAACAATTTTCGACCGTGATCGTTTATGGGATACCCAAAATGACTGTGAATGAAATTAATTGGTTACGACGGTTTATTACCTTCGTAGATTCTATGTATGAATGGAAGGTACGAATACTCTTACAAACGAATGCCGATAGTGTCGAAGAAATATTCCAAGTCGAAGATAAAGAATCGTTCCAACAAGACGAAGTATTCGCCTTCGATCGGACAAGGTCAAGATTAGGAGAAATGTCAAGTACGAAATACTTGTCAAGTCAATGGCTTGGAATTTCAGATGATGATGAGGATGTCGTTACAACCCAGTTAGACCTAGAACCTAGTATGGCTGATCAATGGTTCCAGCTTGTTGGGGGTAATATCCGACAACAACGAAACAGCAACAGCAACGACGAAAGCAACGACATTGATGACTTCAAACGATTGTTTGACGAATACGATTTAAATAAAGATGGTGTACTAGACAAACATGAAATAAAAACAATGATGACAAAGGCATTTGGATATGAACCGGTTGATCTTGTTGTGAATGAAATGATTGCATCCATCGATACGGATGAGAATGGGGTAATCAATCAGGAAGAATTCTGTGTTTTGTTATCACAAATAAAGCAGCATCGACAGATGGTATAAATTCAATTCAGTAAATCAATAATTCACTGTACTTTAGTTAATAATAAATAAACAGTGCATCATAATTATTTTGACTATTAGATCGCCTCGAAGAAACGATCAATTCTAGCTAGCTAAGCAATATAATTTCAGCGAATGCCGTCGTAATAATATCAAAAGGGCAAATTGGCGCCAGATCTTTTCCATTGTGTTGAACATTCATTGCTCTCTCGTATGAGCACGCCCAAATCCATAACGATAGCATTTTCACAGAAATTTTCATTGTTTAGTGGATCTAAGAAGATCTTTGCTAAATTATTCAGTCCAGAATAAAACAATGTGATCGCACCTACAGCAATAATTGAATAATCTCCTAAATCTGCATATAATGCTATCGGTGCAGAAGTACGAACGTGTCAACTAGTATCTGGACCAAGTGAGTGTACGCCAGGGGCATTCGACCACTCGTCCGGTTGGATATGGCACAGTAGGATTTCGGATAGAAGTCAGCTGTCTGAGCAACATTCCTTTTGTACTGGTGTCAGAGGCGAGTACTCCTTCATCCATGGCCCGAATCGAACGTATCATCATCCATTCCAAGGGAGCGGTGAATAGCTGATCAGTTGGTAATTCTAAACTATTGAATACATCAAGTTGCCTCGCAGTCATAAGACCACGGCTTTCCATTCTCGTTAGACCTTCGGGTGTGGCCAACGATGAGAATCGTGTCGATTTGCTCGCCCACATTAGTATATGAAATAAACGACTGTAACAGCCAACGTCGTCTAGGAATTTTTTAGATTCTTCCGGAAGTGCACCATTCTTATCCCGTTTTACACTTGTCGCAAGTACAAGGTTAAAATTATTTAGATTCCCTTGTACATCACGTGCTATCTGATAAACTTTTTTCCAAAAAGTAAAGCTTTGGTTGACAAAGAAAGTAAGAACAAAGGTTGTCAGATTCTTATCTATATCCCAAACCTCACCTACAAGATGTAAGCGCTGGACGAAAGGGAGCGTTTGGTCAGGAGCACCACTGAAATCTAGGAGTAACGTCTCGCCTGATGCGTGCCTAGCATAAATCACAAAGATAAAACACGCGAACATATTAGCCAGTACTGCCTTCGAACTTATTTTTAGTATCGTTCCTGTATACTGTTTCCACATCCAAGTTGCTTCAGGATTGTATGGGGCGATGATATCCCCTCCATAAGTGCGTGTGTACCCGAAACTTGATTGATCGCTTCATCGATTTCTTGCAGCGTTGATGTACGCCAGGATCTATTGGAATTTGACCGTAATACACTTTTGAAAGTTTCACCTAATATTTGATAATATGTAACAGATGACGTGCTGGCCGATACTGTAGCTGCTCTAGTTTCTTCATAGAGGATACCAAGTTCACCAAATAATTCTTCCGGTCCGATCGTTCCATATGGATCGGGAACTTCATTTCCATCTACTAGCACTTGACATTTCCCCTCGGCAACTAAATAAACATAACCACCAACACATGTATCACCCTGTGATATAATATTCTCATCTTTCGTTGCGTGTTTTTCTTCGAATGCGTCGGCCAATTCTTTCAGTTGCGGTATAGGCATACCAGAAAATAGAGAATTTTTTTGCAGCGACGTTGTGATGAACTGTTCTTCATCGATCGTTTTACTATAGAAGATAATATTCAAAGCCGACGCTGAAGACGACCTCGTCGGTACAATACACCTATCATTGGGTAGGAAGGCGGTAGCAGTAGTAAGGTGTAGGAGGAGAATGGAGAAATTTAAGGATCCATATGCTATCATTGCTGCCAAAAAGCAAAAGCTAATTCGTTTCCGATCCTTGTCGAGAAATGTTTCTTGTATCTTTGTTCTATGTTAACATTCAGTATAGTAATACCCATTAATGTAATCAACAATTATGTGTTTGTCGGGTTTTGATCGGCGAGTGGGACATCACATCACATTTGAACATCAACGGTAATTCTAAGATCGTCATCAAAGGCGCTAACTAAGCTCTCATTTATTTACAAGATTGTATAATATATATAATATTACTAATTGTAGATAATTGTAAATGGAAGTTGTGTGCTAATTTTACATGTTTTATTTTATTTCTTCTATTCTATACATACTTTGTTGTCGTTGCCAGAAGTATTCGAGTGTGAATGCATCTGTGAGAGAGAGAATGAGAGAACCGAGGCAACAACAGATCGTTGTTGTCTCCCCTGTTCTCCTTGTGCGTTATGTGATTGATAAGCTTGATTTAGTTAATAATGTTGTTTCTTATCTTCGTCGTCGTTGATTCTTTTGTGATTGAATCAAAACGGGTTCGATAGAATGTGTCATTACAGCACCACCGATACCAAAAATTACAGCCATGAATGCCCATGCGGTGAACCATCCAAAGTTAGCAAGAAGACGCTTGTTAACACCCAAGACACTGGCTGTAACGAAAAATCCTACTGCATCAAAGAGAGATAACGAGACTGCAGAACTTTCAGGGAATACGGTAGCAGAAACTAAATTTGGAAATTGATAAAATTGGAATGAAACGGTACTTGCGATGATACCTGAAAACACCGTAATGGCTGCAGCGACGATGTTGGAGCTCCCACCAACGAATCTGCTTATGCCATTGATTCCACAAACTGCCAACCCCATAGTTGATAAGACCGAAACGACGTAACTTTTTTTGATCATGGTCATCTTTTCCTTAACGGATTCCATCTTGGAGAAGGCATTGCCCTGTAAAAGTCCAATGAGAAATCCCATCGTCACAGAAGTCGTCAATCCAGCTGCCATGCTACCTGCGGAGCGATAGATAGATGTATGAATATAGAAGGTCAATCAAGTTAGAAGAAGAGAATTAAAGGATCTGTACAAGTACGACGAATAAGTGTATCGTATCTCATCAAACATAACATACAGGATATGTAAACTTACCTGAAATACCACCAGCTTGCTGCAAAAAGGGTCCTAACAAACGGTCACTCCCTCGTGCAAGATATCCCAATGAATGTCCTATTCCTATCATCCAAAAGACAGGACTTTTCATAATCGTAGTCAGCGATGAAAATGGGGATTGCTTTTGTTGGCCCCCAATGACACTTAATACATTATCCTTTTTTAGTGCTACCGGTTTTTGGTATTTCCCTCCACCTAAGTACATAGTAGAAGCACCAAGCAATGCAACTAATGAACCCAACCGACTAACTGTCCTCCAATTGGTCGCTTGAAGCATTCCCGCACCGACTGTTTTGGCAACTAATGCACCAATTGTACTTGATAAACTTAAAAGAGCAATTCCTTTTGCCATTTTTTGTGGTTTTGTACGATAGTTTTGATCTAACACGTGACATACTGACGTCCATTGGATACTCGATAGGAATTCGAATCCAATTAGACATAATCCAACTGGTGCTAATGATCTTGAAAATGACATAGATAAACTCAAAGCCGACAAAGCTAATAGATATATCCAAGATGAACGTTGTCCGCCTAAATGTTGACAAACAAATCCATTCACAAGTTTCCCAACAACACCACCAAGTGGTGCTAAGCTAGCAACACCTGCACAAAAAGCAGCTGTTGCACGGGGTGTTAAATTATGTTCAATTGCCATAGCAGGAACAGTCACTACCGACAATGTTACAACAGCAATATTACAGAAGTACGTAACAAACATAGCAACGTCCATCTTAGATAGTTTCTCATCCATCTTTTCGATCTTTTTGGTATTCGTTTTTTTCGTGAGTTCCACGAATGGAACAGAAGGCGATTTGGTATTCGTTTCTTTCATGGGTTCCACGAACGGAACAGAAGGCGATGCTCGAGCGAAAGTACGTCTTCGGTTCAGAAGTAGTAAACGACGACGTCGTCGTTGTAAAGTTGTTCGTGCAGATAATGGTGTCAATACTTCAAGTTTCTTTGATACAGCAAACCATGCTGAATCGACGACAGTTGAAACACGTGATGTTGGATCAGCTCCAATTATATCTTTACCTTGTTCCCTTGTAGAACGATCAAATTCAAGAGGAATTGAACTTTGTCGTAGTGATGATGATGATGATGATGATGCAGAGTGTTGTGGATGTTGACGTCGTCGAGAAGGATTATGTTGATGTAATCGAGTGTTATTGTCGGGAGAATAATATCTTACCGGTGATGGAATAATAGGAGATGAAGATGAAGATTCGGACGACGAATAAGATTTCGAAGCAGAAACGGCAGTAGAATGATCGTCGGTATCGGTGACGTGCCTTCTGTGGAATGTTTGTGTATTCCCACGGGTGTCAAACGGAACCTTAGCAGGACGATTGACTTTACCACCTTGCGACCTTGGCTTTGGAGGAAATGCGAAACATCCCTCCGTGTTGGAACATATAATCAATGTCACAAGAATGAGACGTGCGTACCAAAACTGACAACTATAATCCTGCATGATGGGATGATGATGATTTATTATTGATTTGATGGATTCGTTAGGTTTATTGAAATGCTTGAGTGAATGATACAGTAAAAAAGGTCCTGGAAAATTAGTATAATAAGTGTCAACTGAACGATCGCCGATGATGTGATATGATGGGTATGTTGTGATGGAATATTTTTTGAATTATTATGAGCTTGATCGAATCCTTTGATTTGGTTTCCAGTATATCACTGTATCTTAACAAACGCCAAGAAGTTAAAGTAATGGCTGTATTGGTTGTACTGTTGTCAGATGATATGGAATACGATCCTTTGTAGGTTCTCTTGACAACATTCGTTTCAGTAGATTTTGTGTATGTTCAATGAAACGACCTATCGGTACTAGATCAAAAACCTGTAAAATCACACGTGATCTTATCGCGTGTCTAAAACGTTCGCGTAACCGGTAACGTGACGTTACCGTTGTACAACGAGATTAAAAAGAAGAACTTTTGAAGATTCCAAAGTTCTTTTCCCGTACAATTTGTACTTGCTTCGAAGTACGTTTATTTTACTGGTGTGCATATTCTTGCGCATCGCGCGACATCGCTCACCTCTCAAAAATCTTAAATCTCCTATTAAAATCTTATCTAATGCGGTGTCGCGTTTAACACCTGCCAACGGCAACAAAATAAAAATCTTCAAATCTTCAAACGCGCAAGGTAAAAAGAAAGATGATGTCATCGAGTAATCACACGTCATGTCGATCAACTGCTGCAGTTGAAGAAAGAAGACGTCAGTTTATGTAAGAGGGAATGTGGCACACTGATGAATCAAAAAACAAATATTCTTACGTGTAAAATACTTATCGAAGGAGCGTGACAATCATGTGGGATTCCATTTTTTGTTGGCTGGCCATTCACCGTGACACGAGATCCTTACAAGTGGATGCCATCATACGGTAATACATACCGTACTGTATGATAGATACATGCTGAAGTATATCTGGATTAGTCCTACAAATGCATCATAGTACATTGTACAAGTACAGTACAATCTATAATTTATTTCATTACAGTGCTGCCAAGATGTCTTAGTTGATGATACAATATAAGTGTTTGCATAGCAGTTAGTGTTTATCATTATTATTCTTCAGCAACACAATGTCTGCAGTCTAGGCTAGTCAAGGAGCCGGAGAGGTACTAGGTGACACATTCTAATAGAAGGATTTTGATAGCTCTACTGGTTTAGGGGATCACCAACTTGTAGTACTACTAATAATAAACAACATTCAACATGAGTTTTTATAACACATTATGATGCAATATGGTTGGACACATTACATGATACTTCTACTGAATTTCCGGGATCAGACTAATTTTTGAAGAAGAAAAATATTCTCTAGTAGGAGCAAGGACAAAACAAAGTTGCACCTATTGTGATGTCCAATGATATCAACAGTAGGTAAAATAACAACAGTACCATTAGTATGCAATAATAACCCGTATTGCATGCATCTACCTACTAATTCCATTTGAGATGAAATAATAACTAACAAAAATTAAAATTGAACAAACACAGTGTCCATCAGCAGCAGCAACTCAATGTCATTTCAACCACTTCAAATGACTTGACAGAATAAGATGGCAAACATCCACAATAACATTAAAATTATGTGTCAATTACTATGGAAGAAGAAGAGAGAAGAAGAAGAAAATGCCAGTTAGATCAGATGAATGACATTATAATCCTTGTAGTAGTAGGTGGCACGCCAGTTGTATGTTGTGTAAAGTAAAAAATTCCATAGGGCATTACAGTAAAATTAGCAAGCTTTCAAGAAATGTGGATGATTGTAGTTTGATTGACTGTAATTTAGTATTGACAGCAGCATAATGTTGTTATAATAACTGTGTTGCCAAATTTTAGTCTACTATTTTATATTCTAGTTATTTTTTACACAATCGAAATATTTGGTCTGATTCCTTTATTCTGTGTGTTGTTCATAATTTGTTTTTACTATTCATAACCTACTACTACTACTACTACTACTACTAATGAAAATAATAATAGAAATACTGCTGCTAGTGCCAGCATTGATGATACCATACTTGAATAGCTGTGATAATAAGCTGCCACACTGTTGGCATGTTGGTATCATTGCTGCAACCATCATTTTTGATCAATGATGAATATTGTGTAAAATGTTGTTTTGTATTCTTTTTACTCTATCTAAGTATTTTTTTGTATTCAATTGTACTAGTATCAATCCCTGCAAATCAATACCTACTGCATCTATCTACCTGCTAGATAGATGGGACCTCTTTTTTGATGACTTTCCTCCAAAACTTATATTGATCAAAATTATTACCATCCTTATCGTCATCAGCATCATCAGCATTGGGTTTGCACAACAAGACATCATCAGCAGCAAGAATAACAACATCAAGGACAATATAAACGACTTCTTTAGAAGCATGGGTGACGATGACAATAGTGATGTGGAAGACAATCTGATGGTAGCTACTAATCCAAATAAGCGGAAACAAAAAGAGAAAAATTATAGTAAGTAGGAAACTGTCAGGAATTAAGAATGATGATCAGTTTCTATGTGACAACAATTTCTACGCTGGATTAGCATTACTGAGCATAGTATAGACAGTGTATTAGGTGGGAACGATGATTTAATCTTTTTTTAAAGTATACTTTATAAATACAATTTAGACAAAAGATTATTGTACCAAAAATACTAGGAAAAAACTTAAAAATATGAATGAATCAACCGATATAGAGTCAAATCAAACTAAAAATAACAGTATTAATTTCCAGATTCTAAAGTAGTTGATGCCCTGATACGATCCCAAATTGCAATGACTTGATTCTGTCCTCTCCTTGTCCATGTACGAATATCATTACTACCATATACACTACCATCAGCAGGATCTTGTATTTTCAATCGCAACAGTTGCTGTGAATTAGTAGCAGAAGAAGAAGAAGTAGGTATCCTTCTTGCAGTCGTAGTACCAATTCTTCTCTTATCGTTATTATTTCTTTTCGTTTTGTTTAAATTCCAAGCAGTTTGAATACTAGGAGGAGCTGTTATTTTTGACGACGACGTCATTCTAGTAGTAGCGTCGTCATTGTTGTTATTGTGGTCTTTATTCTCTTGATTATTCCTATAATGGAAACCAACCACGGGACCACCACTACTAGTACTACCATCGTCGTCGTTTTTCTGTAACAAACGTTGTAATATAGGAGTTGCTTCTTTTAAATCATTTATAGGCCGACCTTGCATTTCTAACATACACATTCTTCCTGGTGCATAAAAGGGTGGTCCTTCTCCATATCGTGTATAGTATATACTACTACTACTACTACTCGTCATTGTTGTTGGTACATTCTTCTTCTTATTTCTCATCAATGACAATTTTATTCTTTTCCATAATGGGCGGGGGGTTTCTAATGTTGTTGTTGCTGTTGTTGTTGATAATGGTATATTTCGATAGGAATATGTTTCCCTAGCACCAAATTTATGTTTTGATTCCATATTATCATCTGATGAACCAAATTGAATTAAAGCAGAACGTTTCGGTGAAACAATGACATCATCGTCGTTGCCGTTGCCGTTACCTTTCTTTCTTCTTCTTCTCCCATCATTAGTATCATTATCATTATCATCACTTTCTGTTAAATCAGGAGCAAATAATGGACTGCCTTTAGATCGTATCTTCGCAAAAATAGTAAAATCAATATTACCACTACCACTACCACTTTTAGTAATACTGCTGAGGAGGGACGTTTGCGATGTTTTTCGTAATGATGATGATGATGATGATGTTGATAATGATGGATTGTTATTATTAATATTTTGTTGACAACGCAATTCCTGTGTATTCCCCCACATTGTGTGTCCATTTGGAAATTCTGAATGTATTAATAGATCGATATCCTCATCATCGTCCTTATTTTGTGTATGACGTCGTCGTCGACGACGACGACGAGAAATGAATGTAGTTGCAGTTTCATATACAGCCACAGCTTGATCTAATGGTACATCCTTACGTGGTGATTGTGGCCGGATCCGAACACTACGTAATATATCATTAGTAGTAGTAGTTGTATCTCCATTCTCATTCTCATTATTTCTCGTTGATTTTGTTTTCGTATAACAAAATACTTTTTGTGACCATACTGTTTGAGCATCATCATATGTAGCATTGGGATGACGTAGTATAGAATCAATAGCTAAATTAGTTGTATTCATTATTGGTCGTATCAATTCTATTCCTTGTACTTTAGCAACCTGACGTCCATCTAATGGATCATATAATGCACCTTCATACAACCAAAGTTGTTGTTGTGATGTCTTCTTCTTCTTCTGATGAAGATGATGGTATTCTTGCTCGTAAAATTTGACTTGGAAGTGAAGCATCATTGGTGTCGTTGCATTCACCACCATACGACCACAATAGCAACAACAACCAATGATTAGTATTATGATGAGTATAGCATTATTAAAAATCAACCGCCGCCATATTGATGATGATGATGATGCTGTGCAGAACAGCAATGCGAATGATGATGATACGAAATAATACATGATAGATAGATTGCTATGCTTTTTTTGGACGATGAACGATTCTACCCCTATTGAAGCTTAATCTCTCTTCTACAAGTAATGGACCTGATATGACAATTGGATTCTTTTTATATTCTATTCTATATTCGTTCGTCGTCGTCGTGCTACTACTTGTACAACTTAAATCAGTCTCGAATAAATGCATTGTCACGCAAGTTTGAAAATAATGTATGGTTGGCTAAATATGGCCAATCCCGAATGAAGAATCGAATCGAATCCCGAATGAATGATAAAAAATTGAACAAAAAAGCAGGGTTCGATCTTTCCCGAAGTTTTTTTTTCGAGAAAATTAAATTGAGGACACAAATTTTTCATATCCAATTCAATTACTCGCATTCGCATTCCGTGGCGGGCGGGGCTATGTGCAACGTGTAGGCTGTTTTTTTTGTCCCTCTCGCTAGCTAGATAGCAATAGAGCTCAGGTGTTTGAGAAACAATATCGCGGAGATTATTTAGAAGGTATAGTTGATAACAAAAAGCTGTTGATGATAAACATTTCAGGTTTTTGATACATAGTGTTGCTATTTTACTTATTATATGCTAGCTATAGTCCGTAAGGTAAACCACTACTTTGATATACCTGCCTTTGGTGTGAAGGATCTTGACCCCATTCATTCCAACTTCCGTCATATATAAACGGTTCGGGAGGCCAAGTTCTTCTAAGGCTAATGCCATAGTACAAACTGAAACACCAGTACCACAGGTTAACAATGGTGGTCGGCGACGTAGCATTTCAAATAACAATGAATCATCATCATCATCATCAGCAGCAGCAGCAGCAGCAGCAGCAGTAGCAGCAGCATATTATCATCTTCTCTTCCCAATAATGCATCTCGGATAACTTTTTTCAATTCAATTTTTGTTTTGAGTTTTAATGGATCGTCTTTCATTGTCAAGGAAGAATATGGAATATGGATAGAACCTGGAATGTGTCCCTTTTTTGAAAATGATGATCCCCGAGTATCAATTATAATAGATGGCCATTTATCATTACACTATCATTTTATTACTATTAGAAGAGGAAGGAGAAGATACCAACAAATCCAATTCCTCTTTAAGCATTGACGACGACGATGATGGTTCATCGTCTTCTTCTTTTCGTTGCTTTTGTTTGTAGTCCAAAAAATCTAATACAAATTGCATGTCAACCAATCGATTTTTTGCCGTCGACCATGAGATAGAAGGATGTTTGTATCGATTATCTCGCCACCGGTGACCAAATTCCTCTAATAGATCTTTTGCTCGTATGGAAACCGCTATTGTAGCTGGTTCAATACTGTTACTATCATTTCTATTTCTGCTACTGTTGCTATCTATTACTGTCATAACATTCGTTGCTGTTGTTATAGGATCGAAATCGGCAGGTCCACCTTTTGCAATCCATTCTTCTAATGATCCTTGTAGTAATTTCACCGAACCACTACCACAATAATACTTTTTAAGAGTATACCAAACACGAGGAGCAAAGAATGTGCCCTCACGACCATATACAACCAGCATTGTTTTCGTTGGTTTTGTCGTCGTGGACTGATTATTATTATTGCTACTATTGTTGTTGTTTATTACACCCATCTTTTCTAATGCAGCACCAACTAACCATTGTGATGGAAATACATTCTTTAGTTTCTTTGGATTATCATTTGGAAATAATTCTCCATTAGTACTTAGATCAGATATGTCCCAATGTACAGCTCCAGGTAAACGTGGTCCATTTTCAAATTCTGTACGTCCATTTCTTATTCCCTTATGAAACCAAGTAGCATCAATGAATTGAATGGTACTCTTAGTAGTATTGGTGTCGTTGTCGACGTGCCTATTATTGTACTGATCCAAGCACTCCTCGATTGATAACAAATTCTTCGACGATTCTTGAACAATCGATTCCTTGCTGCTGCTGCTGCTGGCTGCTGCTGCTGCTGCTGCTAATATCACCGATTTCACCACTACTGCTGCTAGCCATTCGCATGATTATCGATGGCGATGATGGTGACGATATCGATGTTCTTGACCAAAACGACGATGATGAAGAGGAATGCGCACTGTAGGTGCTTCTATTATATTACCGGTGCGACAAGAAATTCTTGTCCTTCTTGTCGTTGCAAATAATGTACTACTACTGCTACTGCTGCTACTGCTACTACTACGATGTTCGAAGAGAACACGGCGATAGCAACCACGCCTCCCAATAGTATTCGCTTTTAGTACCGTTGACATCCCGACAACATTAACAATCATTACGACTATCGTGATTATTAGTACTTCAAGTATTATTATACCGCCAGCACTCATAGGAAAAAGTTTTCCTCGACGTTGGCGTCGACGTTGGTTCTTCTTTGTCACGGTTGGGAATACCATCGTTGTATAAGGTTGTTATCGATCATTCATTGAGTGAGACTGACGACAACCAAAATAATTGAATAATTGGATGCGGGAAATCAATAATATCACACAGCACATGATGCATTGCAATGAGCATGGCCATCAATCGTCAATCATTATCATTTTCGGCGCGCAAAATACGCACAAAAAGATCCAGAATCTTTAATCTCCCCTCCCCAACAATAAAACAAAGGTCTCATTTCATTTCACGTTCTTCACAAAAAATTTCAAAGCGTGATACTGTATATCCGTTTTTCATGTTCCGTTACTGTACTTCTACTTTGCGATCTGTACTAGTGATCATTCCGTTTCGTTTTGAAAACCAATTTCGTAAACTACTCCGATGTTGGTTGTAAGTTCATGGCTTGGGATTTTCCATGGATTGTTTCCTACTCCTCCTCTTTTCTTTTTCTCACAATCTCAAAACAAACAACATTCAAAAGCCAACTTTCAATTTGCTTTAAAAAAGCCCTGAGGATTAATTGTCATGTTAAAATCGAAACAACTATTACGATGGACGACGACGACGACGACGACGGCAGCGACGGCAGCGATGCCTATGACAACAAAGTTCATCACGAGGAAGCGATCGTCGTTACTGACAAGCAAAACGATGACGATGATGGATACAAGATATTATTATGATCGTTACTATGATTATCACAATAATTATTGTGATATTAGTAGTATTAGCATTAGCAGACGGCATCGATTTTCTACTTCCTCTTCCGAAAATGAGAATGTAAGAAGCCTCGTCCTTCCAGTGGGTATCTTCATAGATTTGGACAATGTTAGACCGGATACTCTTCGACGTCAAGACATTCAAGATTTTTTAGCCCCTCTGAAGGACTTTGGTCGTCGCATCACTAGGAATAAGAATACGAAAAATGCGTCAGATGACAATGACAATGTGAACGACAAAAGGAGCATTGTATACGATACAAAAAATAAGCATAAAGATCTTCCTCTATCGAACGCAACAATGAATATTTTCGCATTAGGTAATGACGCGACATTTACCTATATATCTCCCGAAGAACGACAATTGGAGTTTGATCAAGAATTTGTCCCATGGGGAGGAAAAGAAAGTAATGATTCAAATGAAGATGAAGATGGCGACGATGATGGTATTGATATTGATAATGATAATGATAATGTTATTGCTCAATCAGGATACGATGAAAATGGTGCATTACGATGTGGGATCTGTGGTAAAAGGATGTCATTAACAAAAAAGGATAAGAGAAAGGGCTGGGATGAAAAAACAAAGTTAAAATTTCATATGAAAGATTTACATGATAATGAACAACGTAAACGTAATATCAAACGAGGAAAAAAGAAGAAAAAACTGAACGAAAAAGAAATGATAAAATCTAAAAAGTATTTGGCCGCTCAAGTAGGACTTCGAAGGAATAGGGAGGGTTCTAGTGGTGGTGGGAATAAGAAGCAGCGCAATGACCTATTCCGTGTATTAAAAGAACAAGGTGTTCAGGTGTATTCTGCTAAAAATGTCGATACCGAATTAGAGATACATGCCCAAAAATGGATGGACAGAATAAACAGTAATACCAAGACATTAGAAAAAGAAGAAGAAAAATATGATCATGATAACAAGGAAATAAACAACAACAATAACAATAACAATAACAATATTAATAATAATTGGAGGGGATGTTTAGTAGTTTATTCAAAAGATAAGGATTTTATTCCATTACTTGAATATGCTCGAAAACGAAACTTTCTAACTGTGACAGTTAGCAATGAACTGAAACAAACTCTTGCATTGGTCAATTCAAGTGATCTCGTAATGATGCCTGCATTGATACGGGAAAGAGGAAGAGAACGGGGAATGACTTTCCTTTCTTCTTCTTCCGATGATGATGAAAGTTGTAGTTACAACGATAGCGATAACGAAGTAGGCGAAGATGAAACAACCCCTTCGAGTGATATTGCAACTCCATACATGATGATTCGAGCTATGACTACTGAAGGAAAACAATTTCATAAAATTCATCACGAGGAGCTACCGTTGTCGTTAAAACTAGGTGACACTTCCTCATTTCTTTGATAATGGGGACAAATATCGATCAGTATGTACATGATAATAGGCTTCCGGAAAAACAATAACGCCGACGAAGACTGAACTTGAGTGGAAGAAGGGAAGAGAGAAGATGCTCGCTCTCGAATGATGACAAACTACAGCAATATCGATTGTATGATTGCGAAGAAGCTGAACAGTTAGCAGACAGATCACATTGGCAACAACAATTCTTAAATGCGACTCAAACGTATTGCAAACTATGAAAAAAGTGCAGTGGAATGCAAAATATATATATTGAATGTTCTATAGGAAAACAAGTGCACTACAATGTAGAATGAATCATTTTCTATGTAATAAACGAACTGCAGTTAGTTCTATAACATTGATCCTGCATTTCAAAGAACAGATAACAATAAATCCCCGATAATATCTTCGTCGTTGTAGTCTTCTACTCCATCTTATGTCAACGCACTTGCAGAATAGTATCCATCGTCTTTAGGCATATCCTTCATCTGAACAAAACTTATAGCATGATTATCTGCGAGGGCATCTTCCTCTAATACTATCCACAGTCGTTTTTCGACGACGCATGAAATACGTGAAAATTACTCAAACCATCTGAACAAAACTTGTAGCGTGATTATCTGCGAGGGCATTTTCCTCTAATACTATCAACGGTCGTTTTCGACGACGCATGCAGTGTGTGAAAATACTCAAACCACCGACAGCGAATAATGATGCAATTCCTACCCCTATAAAAGCCGAGGATGTGGATGAGGAAGAGCTCGTCGCGTCTTGTGTACAGGCATCCTCATTCCCTACCAATACCCGAATAGTAACAAACGTCATCCACCAACTACGATTATTGACCTCATCCGGTATATCAAATTCTTGTTCGATGACATACTGTCCAGCACTTCCACAGTCTAATGATCCGTCACTAGTAGAAATCAAATTGCAGATATTCCCACCACTTTGTGTGTATTCCTCGAAACATATTTTTGTACCTCTGAAACACGGGACAAATGTAACTTCCGAGTCCCCATCGAAGGATGATTTAGCAGTCAGGGTTCCAGTGATTGATACATCTCCCTCGTCCGAACAGGATGCACTTATACTAGAACTTGAAAATACTTTTCCGGAACTGCAGGAAGTACTACCCAAACTAAATCCCGGACATTTGGCATTTGATGTGGAAAATAGTTGTAACGCCAGTAGGCAAGGAAGAAGGAAGGACGGGAGGTTGATATTAATCATCATGACTTGTTATTCTCTAATTAGTTGTTGACTTTATATCTGATAGGATAGAAGATAGATATACGACTGCAAATACTACTACTGTCAATAATGAGATATAATGCTGTTTGTTGCATGATTTGCTCCATAAGACGGAAGTTAATTTTCACGTAACTTACAGTAACCAATATTTTGAACTGTTTGTATTTCTTGTGATGGAAAAGTCCGTTGTGTGAACGCGCAAGGAAGGCGACTTGATTTTCGTTCACATCATACAGTACACCAATAAAATTCGCTTGAAACACGTTTCAAGCTTTTTAGAATCAGGGAGGTAGGCGCTGTCATCATCAATAGTCTAGTACCTTCTTACCTTACTCTGTGCTACTGTTACTCCATAACCAAAGTATATTTTCAAAATTGAATAGTTCTTCTAGACCAAAATTGAACGCTGGTTCTGATTTTTTTATCCATTTAGTTCCTAGGCATCTACCCGGTGATACGATTTCGATTCAAATCCACCAAGTGAAGTGAACGTAATACATGCATATATTTCCCTATGTTATGTCTCATATCACTTCCCAACCCCGCGATGATGGCACTTGTGGGGACGCTACTTTTCAATCCGATGACAACAACGACGATGAAGTATGAATTTGGAAATGGACCAGTCCAAATTGATAGTCCCATGATTTTTCAGGGATTGACTTTAGTCGATCCAGAATTTATTGGAGTTGGAGGGGGAGGTGCAGTATATTCCTACAAGAATACTAATCGAATCATTGATGAGAAGAACATTATTGCTGCTAAAAATTACGAAAAAAGCAAAGCTCAGGAACAGAAAATTGTGGTAAAAATTAGCTGGAAACGTAGTGCCGATAGTGTCCAAAACGAATGCGATGTTCTTCGTGTGATGGAACAACGACATGTGACGGGAGTGGAACGATGTCTTGGTATGGAAGAGTATCGTTATGATTCCAATCGGGTTGTCGTGGGCATGGTTCCCTTCGTCGAAGACCAACAGGAAGGTGGTGGTATCACTGCAAGTATAGGAGAATTATCTCCAGACATAGCACTGAACACCGTTACCTATCTAATGAAGACTATGGTACAAATGCTCGTTGCGGGAGTGGTTACCAATGATGTCCAGCCACTCATATCGAAATCTACTGGAGAAATAGTCTTGATTGATATGACAGAGGCCACGGTTTTATATCGAGACGATAATATAGAGAAAGGGAGTTATAATAGTTACTCAGATAACGACAAGATTCTAATCAACGCATTTTGCACAGAAGTAATAGGATTGATTCCGGACAATTTATTGGAAAAAGCATCCGAATCCTTTCTAACAGAACTGTATCGGATTGAAACTGAAACGAATATACAGATCAATAATGAAATCAAACAGATTATAAGAGATCTACCTATTACGGGAGTCGAGAACCTCTTGTAGCTGTATTAACATTAAATACATGATAAAGAGTAAAAGATGGGATTCAGTACAATTGGTATCTGTTGCTAGATTGGTATCTGCTTTAGAAACATTGTTACCAATAACGACAACAGCAACGGCAAAAATAGCAACAAAAACGACGACCACATCGTCTGTTGTTGCTGGAGATCGGAATGCTTCTTCCTTTTCCTTGGCCGATATCGCAGTAGGGGCGAATATAATAGCTGATGGTGTCGATGGTGGTAAAGACGCGAAGGGTATAACGGAAGACGATGTTCGGACATTACTTCAATCCACTCGAGAGGGTAAAGTCATCGATATACGCACCGTCACACACTTAATTGAGGGTGCAACAAAACATTTTCAAACACGTCATCCACATTGGCTAGTCACTCTCCCACCACTCCGAGAGGAACAACAATTGTCAGTAATCGGGGATTTACATGGTTCCTTAAGCGACTTGGCTACAGTATTGGCCTACCAGGCTGGAGACGATACGATTAATTCAAAGTTAGATGGTTCACATAAAATTGATGCGGACACACACATGGGATCTCTTAGATTCCAGCGGCGATGGACGAATAAGTATTTCGGAATGGGAGAAATTAGGCCAAGCAGCAGATTCCGAGCTTTGGCAAAATATGGAACCGATAGAAACTGCGCAAGCATGGAAATAATAGAAAGGTAGGGCTATTCCACTACGAACTTTAATTAGAGATAAAACTAATTTATAATTATTGAAGGATATGCAAAGATATGTAAGCAAACTATAGAATGATCGTAGTTTGCTATTGATTTTTCTTCTCATTCTGGATGGATCCTTCTTTTGGTTGAATGATAGGATAACGTAGATATAAGAATAAGAAAAACAAATCTCTTTTTGATTACCTCGTATCCTCAAAAGATCTCGTTTCAACAATATCGTATTGTAATCCTAATAGCTGCATTGGGGTTCGTAGTTATCACTTACGGTAGCATATTTGCGGCTCCCTTTGCCGCCTTCAGATGGAAATGTTGCATGTACTTTTGCAAAGATCGTGGTTGTGATTTCCAAGCTTGTTGGGATCTTCGCAACTGCCGCATCGTCATCTTTGGCCTCTACATCTTGACAAGCAATCTCCTGTCCTCCCAGTTCATAGAAACATACTGAAAGGGGTGCCTCATCGATGCTTGTAGACAAGCCATGGATGGTAGCAGCAATTTCAGAATTGCATCCCACGAGTTCTACATAGAACGGTTTTTCTCTCATATATTCGTGCGTCTGTATTTTCATTGGTGTGTGTTTTCACTAAGAAGCTGGTCTGAAAAGAAATGGTACTGCAAATCGTCAACGTCAATTCCATATTCAGAGAATGGTCCAAAGTCAAGATGGCCACTCACAATTATAGAAGATGATGACGGATCGTAATCTGCAATAGCGCCAACGATACGCTCGTCCTCCAAATGCCAATCGATGCTCTTCCGTGTAGGGCGTTTGCCTTCGCCTTCACCAAGAGACATTGCAAATAGAGCAAATCTGTCCTGTATCTTTTCCTCAAAAATCTTTATAGCACCATCTAAGACGCCCGCCTTTTCCGAAAAAGTTACTTCAATTTCTCCGGTGGCCTTGTCGACATTCAGCCAGAAAAAGTGACCATCCGTAGGTACCATTAACAGATTGCTGATACCAAGAATGGTCGCAACAGTTTTCGTCCACATAATTTTTGAATAATAGTGTTGAGATAGACTAGAGTTGACTTGTTTCGGTTATTGAAGATTGTTCTATTACTCTTATTCCAGCTAGATTGTAATATATTATATTCCTTCATAGTAGTGTGTAGTCGCGTGTCTTAATCGTGCCATAAGTGCCGCACCTATCTAACGTTTCATTGTTATAATAGGCAGTTATATTAGCTATATTTTTAAAACTTATTTATTTTGAGGCTTGTTCATTTTTTGTACTACATCATCTGCCTATTTTTTTCATTGTCTTTATCTTTGTAACCGTGATATTATTTCTGTAGTATTAGCTATAAAATAAATGTATATTAGATATATATACAATACAGCTTATATTTTTTGGTATGCACTTTTTGTCTCAATTAATTATTCAAGCAGACCACACTTTATTTTGAGGCTTGTTTATTTGTACTAGATTGACTGCCTATTTTTTCCATTGTCTTTATTTTTGTAAACATGATATTATTTCTGTATATTAGCTATAGCATAAACGTATATTATATATATATATATATACAATACAGCTTGTGATCGTATTCGTAGTAAAGCTTAATTAATTAGTGGATGTGAACATGTGATTATGCTTAAGGTTTACGTTTATAGATTTAAGATTATGATTAGAGATGTAATACTTCTCAATGAACAAGAAATGCGCATTCATTAGAATATCACCAGTTTAGCGAGCACTTCTCGCTAAACAACATAGAAGACATATATATTTAGATTACTTTGATTTTAGCCAATTAGGATACGATTAACTCGATCCATATGATGTATATTTTTTGATATGCATTATTTCTCTCAATTAATTATTCAAGCAGACCACACAACATCCGATCACCAGCGGTATCATGTAAAATAAATGCATTTGATTTGTAATCGGATGCACCGTCACCGGTAATAACACAACCAATCAATGCCGCCGTACCGGAATTATCGGTTGTATAATACGATTCCCTTGCCCACGGATCGGAGGCGATTGTTTCACGATCGTAATAATGCGAACCTTGTGCGTCCTTGCTTTCACATCCCGGTCCTTCATGCATATGTGAACCGCAACCATTTTTTTCAGTGCATTGATCGCTACTACTATTTCCATCAACTAAAAAACTAACAACATCCGGTTCTAATCCTGTTGCCCATCCCATGTAACAAACACCATCAATAACCGAATCGGAAATGCCACTAAATACATTCACAAAACCTGTACCACTACTGCCATTATCGGGGATTGGCAAAGTATCAGTCGTTAGAATTTTTACGGAACTTGGATTGCTGCTGGACGATGCTTTGACAATTGAACCGCATGATACACGAGAACCATCTTCACCGTGGATGATAAAAACTTGTCCCTCCAATAACGATGGATTCGACATAACATCGTACCCGGTTCGTACACAGGATGCATACTGTCCATATCCGTCCGAATTTGTTGATAGGTACCCTATAATAGCCCAAGGATCTTCCGATAAAGCCTCGGTATTATACCAATGCCCACCTTTAGTAAATTTAGAGAATAGAGAAAAAGCAGAAAACACGGGCGTTTTAGAAAGAAGGAGATATATTCACGGTTATGCACAGACATAGACTATTCAATTCCAATGAATGAAAGAAATACGGTAGTCTATCAAATTACAAAATAAAACGTATCGAATCGAGTAGAATATTTTGAGTTATTTTACCTTGTGTATCTGTATTTTCGCAAGATGTACCGGTATGGACGTGGACACCACAACCATTTGCTGCAGAACATTGCGTTCCATCACCACCACCATGTACAGAATCGATGTCCTTTTCTAAATTATCGGCACTCCCAACGAAGCAAACAACATCATTAGGTGTTGCCATTTCACTTAATCCCTTCCATTGTGGAATAAAAAGAGTCGTTTCCGATTCTACTGTTGATTCATCACCTCCCGCCAACGGTGTTGTTTTGGCAGTAAAAAATACTTGTTTCATTTCAATATCCATTGACATTGGTGATGAAAGCAACAAACGGAAATCCAAATCCAAATCCGAGGCATCGAGTTCACGATGACGATTATTATTTTGATTACCAATATCAGCATCACCACCGTCAATTTCTTCATCTACAAGTTCGACTGGTACTCTTCTTCGCCGTACCGTCGACGTCAACGTAGTCGTTTTCCTTCCATCAGTAGCAGCAGCATTAGAGGCAGGAGCCGTAATATCTGATCCTTGAACAAAAAATAAGTTGCTATCGCCATTGCCACCATTCATCATTAAAAATACGGCTGCGGTTGTGATGACCGTAGAAATAACACGACAGAACGCCATCGTGGTTGACGATGTACTACCAATCTTCGTTGCAATCATCATCTTCGCCTTTTTGTGATGGTATTATTATTGATATTATGGAAAAACGGTTACAGTAGCATTCCTCGAAGCACGTAGAAACATCAATTTTAAAATTTTAAAAGTAAGTGTTAATAACTAAATCTTCTGGCAGGTTCTGGCGAAGTGATTGGATGTGTTGTCTGAAAGCTAGACAGATAAGAAGAAAGAAAAAAAGCGAAAAAAGCAATCATACATTCTAAAGGCGCGTGTCTCAATCGTGCCATAACACATGAAGCAACGGGAGCGGGGAATGTAAATATATAGATTATGCTCTGATAAGCGTTTATAACCAGTAAATATACTATTAAGCCTTCTTTTGTCAGATGCGTTTTTGTATTGGAATCTTTGCTTTTTGAAAAAGAAGATTCATTATGGCGCTCACACATCGTAGACGTACAGTCATTAGCGGGAATTGAACGTAAAATCAGAAAGAAGAAAAATGAAATTTTGAAAATTTTAAAAGTACTGTAAGTGTTAATAACTAAATCTTCTGTCAGGTTCTTCGCGAAGTGATCGGATGCATAAAACATGCATTCTATTGTTCTTATTCTACTACTAGTAGATTGTAATATACCTTCATAATAGCGTGTAGTCGCGTGTCTTAATCGTGCCATAAGTGCCGCACCGATCAATTCTATGCTCAAAAGCATGATTTTGTTGGCAACACAATGTGGTCGTTTGGGAAGTCTGGTGAATTTGTTTTCAGCCCAGATGGCAGCAAACAATATAGTCATGTCCCAGCGGAAGCTGTCTGCGAAGAACTAGCTGGTTCCGATTGAGGCTGGTCAAGTTCCGTTTGCAGATTCTACGATATTGTATCTGACGGAAAGAAGTACGTTTGAGCTGCAGCAGCACGTGGCCAATCTAGGTGCCACCATTTGTGACAAGGAATTTGTGAACGGAGCTCCATACGGTCGCTACCGTCGAATTGAATGGGATGATCGGTACCGATTATGTTTGGACTGATGATAGCACCAATGACGAACTCTATGTGATTGATGTGATCCAGGGAAAGATCGTCAAGACAATTTCCGAAGTCGAGTCAACCCGTTTGGTTTCAGTTCAAAACTTCGAGAGAGTCCGCTTGCATGATGATCTCCTTAAGGAGATGAAAATGATGCAGAAAGGAAGTGTCAGTCCCGATTCTTTGACAGTTGCTGTCATCATCATCGGTTCGTTGGTCCTGTTTGTTGGGTTGGTCAACTTGTATTTCACTTCATCGATGAAAGGTAAAAAGGAGAATGAAAAATTAATAGCAGTCCCCAGATATGTTATCGATGATATGAATGATGTTGAACCATCATTGGCATCTATGAACTAGAATTTTATTCTAGCTATCAGCAGCCTACATATGTTGTATATATGGGAGAGTTTGCAATGGCGGAACCTCAAGGCATAAAAAGCAATGATTCCAATAGACTCGTTCTTGAACTTACTGAGCGTTTCTCTAACAAGAAATCGGGGATCATGTTTTTTGTGATAGATATGATAATAATTTAATCGATCCTTGCATACTAGTATCGTATTCAAAGTATACTACTTCTCTTCTGCGTTGCATAGGGAAGAATTCCAAACGTCGTTGGTTCCTGCTTTTGTCGTTTACAACGTCGAGGTGATGACGACTATAATAGAGACGGATTTAGATGAATCCACGCATAATAGATGTATATGGTAATTGTTGTTGTTGTAACCGATATCCATTCCCAAGTACTCAAAGGAAAGATATTTACGGCGCCTTTGGAGAAGAAAAAAAATCTAAGAAGGCTCTTCGGCAGGAATAGGTTTAAGAGCCTTTAATCTTTCAAGGGCGTCACTTGCTACCTCAGCAAGTTCCCACATTCCTTCATCTTGCAGACAACTTTTAAATATTGCCATCTTCACAACACAATGTGATCCTGCAGCTCTTTCTATTACCTTTACTCGATTCATAAGACCCTTTTCTGTCATTGTTTTTACTCTCATTAGACAGTGTTCGTAGGTTGCTGTTGGATTCTTCCTTGCTGCCTCCTCAGCACCACGCCCGCAAGCTGCAATTGCATTGGCAGCACGTAATCGTACTTCTCTACATTCCTGAACGCGTTCTTCTCTTTCTTTTTCTAGAATGACAGGATCTATATTCGATAACTCGATGTCGTCGGGGGATGACTCAGTATTTTCACCCTTCAATCGTCGAGATTTTCTAGAACCCTCCCGTGGTGGTTCATTTTTTGGGCGAGGTTTTCGTTTTCGTTTCCGCTTATTGTCATTCCCGTTGTCTTGACCTTCTTCCTCGTTCCATTCTCCATCTCCGTCTGATCCTTCATCGTCATTATCGTCATCAGATGTCGGTTTCTCATTTATGCCACATGATATAGCATTCGAACGACGTTCTTCAAATGAACTTATCAATCCAAGTGCTCTTAAACGAGCATTGTTTCGCTTAATGTTATCGATTCTACATAGTTCGTACGCAGATAGCTCTACTTTTTCATTGTTCATGTTTGATGGCATATTGGCTGTGCGATTTATATACTCGTAACTGTTGCTGGAGGTATATGCATATGATGTACGTGTACATGTACGTGGAAAAAGCTTTTGTCAAAGTTCAAAAGTTAGATGAATACAATTCCAAAATTGGATATCACAATGTTGACGACGACGAGTGTTTTCTGTAAATGTCTTTTACTGTTAGTGTATTGGTTTAGAAGCAGACTCGACGTTTATCCCATGGTTGATCGTTGGGAATAAAATAATGAAATATTGAAAATAATACTTATTGATTATGCGTATTTTCTCCGAAGACGGACAGACGTCATTTCAGAAAGAGTCTTGAAATGCGATATCATATATAGTAGAATATTAATATATATATGTTCTACATTATTTTTCATTCGTTGTTGAACCAAGCACACTGTAAAATGATAGTACTATTTAAAGCAAAGCTAACTTTAATATACAACATACGTATTGCTAATCTTAATAATGTGAAGAATACCTCTTGCATGAACGAGAATGGATGGGGTCAAATGAATTGAAAAAGATAAATATCGTCCACACTTTTATTTGCAAATATTTTCTATTATACTATGTACACTTCAAGTAGTTGATTCGAAGGTTGATCGATGATATTATGATCGGAGGCGTTGTGTTATATCGTTATCATTATTATACATAAAAATATATCTCATTTTCATTTCATAAGGGACTGTATCTGACGTTGCATCTCATTCATTTGTTCTTGTTGGTCTTCCATTTGTTTTTGTAACTTATTTCCATTCTTTAATAAATTAGAAAAATTCTTTATGTTATTCTTATCAATCTTAACTTCAATATTATCAATGATGATAGTAAATACTTTTGCATTAACACGAAATTCATTATTCGATTTGGACGTACAATCATTGTCACCTAAATTGATAAGGCATGATCTATGATGATTGACGGTTGCTTTACGACCCATAGCAATTGAAAAATTTCCATTTGCTTGTTTTGACTTCCACCATTCGCAACAGAAAATCTACCAGCAGAACAATTATCTTGACCACCAATAACAACAGAAAATTCACCAGATGCTTCATTTCTAATACCACCACCAATGGTTGACAGTCGTTCTACGGCCTTGTTACTTTTACCACCACCAACAACCGATAAATTTCCTGTTGCCATATTAGTTTCACCACCAGAGATTGTTGATGAGCGACCATTTGCGGAATTATTATTACCCCCCGAGACTGTAGACATGGGTCCAAGCTAGTAAGATTATAGTAGTACATCATGAATACACGCACACGCACACGCACACAACAAAAAAGTTATTTATATCCGTTGGAGTGAGACGAAAGAAAACAAACTTATTGGAACGTTCGTAGAATCGATCAGTCAATTAATTAATTAATATATCAATTAATCGATTAATCAATCGAAAGATAATACGTACAGCTTTATTTTGTGCACCACCTGATACAGTTGCCTTGAGCTTTGTTGCTTTATTTCGTTGTCCACCAGATATAGTTGATTTTTCACCAATAGCTTTATTATCAGCCCCGCCACCAATAGTACTTCTCACTCCAGATGCGACATTGTTTAGTCCTCCTGATACATGTGCATCTTGTCCAGATGCATCGTTATTATCTCGTTCATCGTCAGAACTATCAGATAAATATGAGATAGCACTTGATGATGCAATAACACTTGCTGTTGCTACTGATATAGGCATATCATTATTTGATGGAGGAAAAGGTGGTACTATATCATTTTTCTTCCATGCCGTGTACTCCGGATTGAGTATCATTGATTTACCGTCAGGGGCTTTGACATACTTTTTTGGAGGATCCATGATGAGCGATGTTTGCGTTTTTCGTTGTTCTGCCTATATTGAATATTTTATATTTATGTGCATTATTATAAAATAGAGATAGATAATGAAGACTGCCTTCAAAAGATACTCGAATACTGCGTAAATAATTGGGTCGTGTTTCTTCCTCTGCGATTTTGATTCGATTAATCCCCCGTTAGTTCTGTCCCCCTTTTAATTAAATTCCCCTTCTCTCGACCGCCATCCATTAAAAATTCACTCGCTTTTGCCATCAGCAAAACATCACATCTTGCATGCTTCGACACATCAAAAAAGAAGAAAATAGAAAGACAGATTGTCCACCACTAGCTAGTGCGTGTATTGCAACCCATTATCCCTCATCGTCATCTGAATTGCCATCATATCAAAGCAACACACACTTGTAGCAACAGTAAAGAGTAGCAATACAAATATCTAACGAAGACTATAAGATAATAATTACTACCATGGTGAAGCTATATTCCACCTCATCGCTTTTAATCTCCTCGGCGCTGACTTTGGCGCCATCAGCGTTTGCGTTTGCTCCGTCAGCATTATTGAGTAATAATGTCAATATGCAACAAAAAGAAGCAACGTCGTCGTTGGTAGTAGTAACCCATATGGCTGGGGACGATTACGATGACTTTTATGCTGATTACGATCCTAGTAAATTTGATTCATTTAATACGGCTGCAAATAATAAAGATGATAGCGGCGGCGGCGGTGGTGGTGGTTACAGTGGCGGCGGCGGTGATCGTCGTCGTAGCGGAGGCGGCGGTGGAGGATACAATACTGGAAGAAGAGACAATGGTGGTGGTCGTGGTGGTGGTCGTGATTCAAGATCATTTGCATATAGTCGTGATACATCACGTGATAGTTCCAATGTTGATGAAGGTGCTGTTACAACATTACTTAAACGTCGTGGTGATGCCAAAAAAATGCGTGATTTTGATACTGCAGATGCCATCCGAGATGAATTAATGAGAGATTACAAGGTTGGTGTTGATGATCGTGAATTATCCTGGAGAACCGGTGTTTCTGAATCAGGTAGTGGTCGTGGTCGTCCCGATGGTGGACGTGGTGGAAGAGGAGATCGTGATGGTGGTCGTGGTAATGCAGGTCGTGGTGGTTCACCTCATCGAAGTGGTGGTGGTATGCGACGACCAAAACAAAATTTTGGTGTTAATGGACATGATTATAAACAGACAAAGGAATCCGGACCAAATACATCTGGATTTTCTGAACAAGAAATTCACAATATGCTGGCTGAACGACTTGTTGCAAAGTTAAGTAGAGATTTTGGTACAGCAGATTCGATCCAAACAGACTTAGTTGCACGTGGTGTATTCGTCCATGATGGAACAAAAGAATGGAGGTTTGATGGTGTCCCATACGGAAATTTCAATGAACGTGACCGAAGAGGTCAACCAGGACGAATGGATGATAGCCGTAGTTCCCGTGACAATAATAGGGATGTCGCATATGTTAAATCATCCTTTTCGGCTCCCATAGAGGGTGGTGTTAAAGATGAATTAATTGATGGACTTGTTCAGGAACGACTTAATTACAAGGCTTCAAGAAATTTTGATAAAGCTGATGCAATCCGAGAAGGATTAAGAACTAAATTTAATGTTCTCATTGACGATCGGTACGTATTAATTTTTTGTGACACAACTCGTATGTAAATACTAAGAGAGAGAAAGAGAGAAATAAGAATCCGTTGAAATATTTTATTTGTTCTTTTCTATTTGCATAATGCTGTTTGTAACAGCACTTGTTGGGTGGTATTTTCGTTGTAAAATTTATGTTAAGGGAAATCTATCTAACTTAACCTTGTATCTCTTCCTCAAACACAATAATGTTTTTACAATGGATTTCACAGTTTAAATATGTGGAGTGTAGGTGGTGATTTCGGCGAGGAACACAATGCTAGGCGAGAGCTTTCGCATCAGTTTTCGAATCGTGGGTTCGTGAAATCAACTAGCTCGTTGAATGTCAAACCAGAAGATGAGGAGTACATCCAAGAACAAGTTGACATACGGACAACTGCTAAAAGAGATCGTGACTTTGATACAGCTGATTCTATCCGAGAAAGTCTCCTTCAAGAATTTGATGTTTCTATTGATGACAAAAACAAATTGTGGTCGGTTGGAGGTTCCTTCCAGGAGACAGGGAAAACACCGAGAGGTGTATACACTCGAAGAGGGGCAGGAGATATTTCCGACGAGGATATTGAAAATGTTAAAAATATTCTTATGGAACGGTACCAACTTAAGAAAGATAGAGATTTTGATGCAGCAGACGACCTTCGTACTCAATTGGACGAGATGTACAGTGTTAAGGTTGATGACAGATCATCAGAATGGAGAGTTGAAACTGACGATTATGCCCTTGCTGGTCCAAATAATCTTTCAGAGGAAGACACGAAATTTGTTGAGGGTCGAATAGTTGAACGATTTGAGTGTAAGCGTAACAGAGAATACGAATCCGCAGATGATATAAGAGATGATTTGAGAGCAAAATTTGGTGTCATTATTGATGACCGTACAAAGGAATGGAAGTTAGATCCCAATGAACAGGATTTTACTGCTGAAAACAATTATGAAGAGAAGAAAGATGATGGTGCTTTCGTTAGATACGATTCTCAACCCGATTCACAGGACGATGAAGACGATGACTCTGTATATGAAAAAATTGTCGTAGACGAAACTTCTGCTGAGGAAGAGATTGAAGAAGATGATGATGACGATAGCGTCGAGGACGACGAAGATGATTCATTAGGGGAAGAAGAACTTTTAAAGCTCACAGTTGTTGCACTAAAAGAAAAGCTTCGAGACGCTGGACTTCCCGTATCGGGCAAGAAATCTGAACTTGTTGATAGACTCTTAACTAAGGCCTAAATAATCTTGTATTAATACATAAAGCTTTATTCCTAGCTACTAGAAGTGTTATTATAGTGTTTTTTGCGTGTCTTTGTTTTTATCTGTACTTATGCGACATTATATGATTGGCCGAACAAATTTAGTTCTGTTCGACTATTTTTCAGTTGGACTAGCCTCGTTGCATGTGGCTAATGTACAAGCCTTTCCTTTCATTTATAGATGTAACATGGCAGTCGTTTGTGTCATAGAAGGTTTTACCAACCGTATGGTTCCTTCTCAGTTCAACTCTCAGTTCAACTGTTATAAGTCTAGCTCTTGCAATATTGCAGTAACTTATATATATATTGAAAGAGGATTACAGATTCCACCATAAGTTATCTCAATCCTTGTACTTCAAATCTATCAGTCCGACGACCGTAGTTTTCATTTTAGATTGCGGAAGTTTGCTCCACCCAACGATCTGATCCTCGGTCGAAGCTGCACACAATTTCGAAACATCTTCTGGTGATTTGATAATTCCACACACAGGGTCATATAGAAATGTATTGAGAAAGACCTCGTACGAATGAATACCCTTAGCCTTATTAGTTAGAATCTTTTCAAGGATCATTTCAGGGAATCCCTCATGTTTCAAGACTTTTCCATTACACGTCGTGTAAAGTGGGTTGTCGTCTTTTCCATCTCCTACCTCAAGATCAGTGACCGTCATTGTAGGTGTGCCTTCTGGTATGAGAAGCGTATCAAATTCCGATGGGACCTTACGTTTTTGGAACTCAAGTGATCTTAGCCAATCGATGTACCCTTTCTTGACACCGTAATGCTCACATCCTTCGATGATGATTGTAATGTAACGTTCCGTTGGTGGTTTGTCTTCTGTTTTTCCAAAAGTCTTGAATTTTTCAGGATTCATTACGTATACAACAGCATCCTGTTCACTTCCATCATACAGCTTGCACTTACACGGATCGGCATCATATCCCATTTCAATTTTGTCTAGTTTGATTTTATCATCTTTCGTCATCTTATGTAGGACACCGTGAAAGCTCTTACCCTCCTGAGCAATAGCCCCTGCCATACCAGAAGAACCAAAAAAGTGTAATTCGTGGTCCATAACTTCAGCAGGGAAAGATTCGATCGGATGCAGCTCGCGGTTTGCCATTGAGATTGGATTGCACATAGAGCCAATAGCAAAATACCACACGTTATCTTCTTCCGTACTGATGCCATTCATGGTTAGATGTCTTTGTAGAGCTCGAAAAGCTAGAAGGTTCTGTGGATACTTTCGAGTTGATATATTATATCGATACCTTTGTACAGTATTGCTCGTAAAGCTAGCTACTGTAGAAGATTTTTATGATACGTAACATGATTATACGTTGCTTATTATCGTGAATGTGGTGAAAAACAACATTAAAAATGTAGATTTTGTGTTCGACGATTAATTGTCGCCGATGACGAACACTGCTTCGCCGCGGCGGTGACTTGTCAAGTGACGATGCCACACACGACAACCAATATATATAAAAGTTACGACTCAAAAAAAATCAAGCATGATAAAATACATCAAGCAGTAAAAAAGTAACACCCGCACCCCCTAGCACATCCCACATTGGGGGTTAGCCATATCTATTCTGTAATTAATTTTGTTAAATTTGATCAAATTAATTGATCAATCAATCGATTGTTATGTTCGTTTTACAGTATCTGATCTAGTAGTAGTTTCTAAATATTGTTTTGTATGAAGGGTTTACTGTAATAGATACGAACGACAAATTGGATTATCGTACGTACGATTTGGTATGAATATAATTTGATCATGTAAACGATTGTTGATTACTAAAAAGTTTATATATCATTATTATTATACATCAGGTTGTCACATATGTTAGATTACGTTAGATACGACTATTAAGAAAGCTCCCAAAGACGAAGCAATGTAAAAATTAATATCGTAGTTCATGATCAAAACAGAAAGGAAGTAAATTGCTACATACATATTATGAGCGTTAGATACGACTATGTTGAATATTATGAAAGCTCCCAAAGACGAAGCAATATAAAAATTAATATCGTATTTCATGATCAAAACAGAAAGGAAGTAAATTGCTACAAACAGATTACGAGCATCCTTCATCCCTTCTTTGACCTTCTCACCGATCTTTGCGCCTGCTTCTTTTATCCCTTCTTTGACCTTCTCAGTGGCATTTGTGCCAGCTTCCTTTATCCCTTCTTTGACTTTTTCGCCGGCCTTTCCACCAGCTTCCTTCATCCCTTTACGATGTTCACGCGCAGCCCTATCCGTAAACCCACGATTCTTCAACGGAGTGGGTGGCTTGTCTTTGTCGCTGTTAGATTTAGTCGAAAAATTAATATCGTAGTTCATGATCAAAACAGAAAGGAAGTAAATTACTACAAACAGATCACGAGCATCCTTCATCCCTTCTATGACCTTCTCACCGATCTTTGCGCTTGCTTCTTTTGTCCCTTCTTTGACCTTCTCACTGTCCGAACGTTTATTTTTTGTGGATATGCGGCCGCCGGAGGATGATGATGCGTTGATCGAACGTTGACCTCCCGTCGACGAGTTGCTGCCGGATGATCTTTTGCTTGAACGTTTACTACGTCTCGTCTTCGGTTTTAACCAGTTTAAGATGCTTGTTTTTGCCATTTTATATTGTTTTTTCCGTGTTGATTTTGCAGAAATGTAAATTGTAAGTTGTGATATGTTTTGTGAAAAGTGTTCGATGATAGACAGGCTGTGATTTTTCCACCCAGTATCTCCTAGCTCTAGACCTTCTGTGTTTGTCTATCGCTTATTAGATTTTCCTTTCCATATTCCATCCTTCCTCTCTACTTGTACCGTACTGTACATACGACTGAAGATACGACGATGAAATGATGAATGATCCGTTTCTATTCTGTTTTTTTTTTTCTTTCGAAATAATAATGAAAAATCGAAAAAATGTAATCGTGGAAAAACGTTGAAACACGCGCGACCATGGATTAATTTATTTCGCCGAAATGTATATGCCCCAAATGACTTTAGATTAACGTTAGAGGGAAAGAATCTTTCCAAACTTTAGCGAATGAAGAAAGGCAAAAAAAATGTAATGGTAGTATTGACTTCAATTATCTGCACAGGTTGCTGTGTTATTGGGCTTTAACGCATAGTGTATGCTACAATTGTTCTCGACAGTGGACCAGTTTATGGAACTGAATCTATTTAACTTGCTGTATGGAATATTTTAAGAATTACATAATCATTTTAATGCCAAATCAAATATAAGACTCGTTCTATTTTTTTTAGGTTCCTCATTTAGACGAGATGAGAACTAGATTAGCCAAAGATGCAGTGCATTACAATTTTCTCAATCTGTTCATGGAAAATTATTGAAACATACCATAGATGTTGTGAAAGAAATAAGATTGTTGTTTGGGTACGTTTGTAGTTTTAGTTTTATAGCATTAAATATTGAGCCAATATTTTTGTCTACACGGAAATTTCAAGAAAGAAATTATCACCAACATCTTGATTTTAACATTCGGACATAAAAGTCATAATCGAAATCAGGGTTTTGATTCAGCTTACTTTTCTTCTCCATGTTCAGGATTTCGTCCAGCTGATTGAGTAATTCTTTTGCTTCCTTCACACCAGCCTTGGAATATAGATTTTCAACGATCTCCTGTAGATCAACTTGTGCCTGAACAAGATGTGGAAGCCCAGCGATAGCGAGTTCAGCTTTAGCTCTACGCAGTCGTGACTTTTCATGATTATTATCAAACATCAAGGCATCAGTAGCAGTACACCCCGCGTCTTCATACCGCTTCAGTCTAAGTTCACATTCTGCTTTATTTGATAAAACACTCACTATTGTATTGATTTGTTCTACTGGCGCAACAAACAGTTCCAATGGCACAACTATAAGAGCGTCGTCATAATGTTCAATTGCTGTTTCAAATTCTTTACTAGAAAAAGCTTGATTTCCAAGCTTCTTGTGCTCTAAAAGTTCTTCCATTTCTTTTGAGTTGAGTTTCCGGATGCGTATTCTTGGTGGGCAAGTACCGTCGGTGAAACTTCGAATTGCACCCCCCGCTAGATGCAACTTACGAGGTCGTAGGATTCTGATATGCATCTTTGCCCATGCGTCTTCATCGCCATCTAAAGGTAAGGTTAAAAATTCATGTTCTTCTTGCAAAACTCCACCACCATCTTCCTTTTCATCCAAAAATTCTGTCATTTGATTTTGACAGAAATCATCCGAGGTTAATCCAACAAACATTAAGTTAAGACCACTAGTCATCCAATTACCATCCCAGCAACGATCATCTTGTGCCATCTCGTCGTTGGACGGTATTTGGCTCTCGTCGTCGCTGGACGACATTGTTGTATAGTTCGAAGAAAAAGAAAACGAGAGAGGATGCTTTGGTTATAGTATCCACAACGTTCTCACTTGTATCAAGATGATTATGGCTTGCAAATTGTCTTCGTTCGTGGTCGTCCCTCTGTTTTCGTCACCTTTTCACTCATTCGATGACACTTACGACATATTGCCGCGTTTGCTTGCTTTTATTTCCTTTGTTTCTCAAAAATAATTATTGGCTACAGCATAAATGAGCGGGACTGAACAGGCGGGAATGGAACTTCGCGCCCAATTTTTTCATCGAATCCGCCCCCTCTCGATCATCAGCAATCAAGGAACGCCCTTCTACTGCGTCACAATACTCTCGCGCGCATTATTCGGTATTGCGTGGGGAAAAAATGATACGACGATCGGTTCTTAATCGAGGAGCCTATGCAATTGTTGACAGCAATGGTGGTATATTTTTATACTCACAGTTAGTTGCTATCATTGAAGGGAGAGAAGAATAAGGATAGCCAATACAAGTAAGAAAATCAAAGCATCCGCCTAAACAATTTTTATATTCGACTACTGTGTACCGGACCGGAATAAAAGCTTGATATATGTTGTCCTCACTCGTAAAAGCTACACAAGCTGGGATTCGTGTATTCAGCACTCCGAAAACCAAGGCAAAAAATCTTGAAGAAGAAGAAGAAGAAAATACAGTAGTGGTTGATACTACTGTTGATACTACTGTGGATAGAAGTGGCGGTAGTAGTAACAAAATATTTTTGACGACTCCCGTCGGGAATAATAAAGCTGCTTCTGGAACTAATAACAAAGCTAATATTGCCACACCTGGAACTGCCTCTACTGCGGACATCACAGCGAATACAACAACCTCATCAGTTTCTATGATGACTGATCATCATCATGATCATGAAATTTCTACCAGTATTAGTTCCAGTGGTGGTGGTGGCAGTGGCGGTGGCGGGGGCGGTGATATCAAGAGAAGAACAGTCGTCGCTTCATCGTCGAAGAAGGAGAAGGACGAGATGTCGACATCGAAGATTAAAGACAAAAAAGAAGAAGAAGAAGAAGCATCATCAGACTGCTTGACTAAAGCTAAAGCTAAAACTACAGCAACAGATCTAATGGAAAAAGAAAAAGAAACACAAATAAGAATGCAACCCCCTGAATTGTGGCAAATAATTGATCGTGAATTACGTTTGAATATAGGTAATTCCGTACGATGTGGTATCTGTTTATCCACTGTTACTAATCCAGTTCGAACAAAATGTATGCATAAATTTTGTCATGACTGTATTACTGGATATTTACGATGTGGTGGCAATGATCCAAAACGATTGGTTTGTCCGGAATGTAAGACACCCTGTACCAAACGTTCCTTAGAATCTGATGAGGAATTTTTGAATGTAACCGATGCCTATAAAGATGTATTGCGTGCATTTAGTTTTGCACCTGGTACATATTGTCCTGAAATAACAACCATGACACAAAAGGTTGAAACTTTTGGTAAAAATCTGGATGAATATGATTCGGAGGATGATGATGCATACGACGATGAGTCGGATCGTGCACGACTTGATCGTCTTTTTGTTGCTATGACATATCAAGTTGAAGCATTACCAGATTGTCATAAAAGAGGGGTTTGTTCTAAATTACAAATTGAAGAAACTGAACAAGTTGTCAAAGCTAATTTCGAAGCATGTTGTGATGCCATTCATGGAAATTTCAATTTCGATTTGAATTCGAATAAGATGACGGCACCAACAAAAACAATAATGACTACGAATACGGATACGAAGACGGGAACTTCGAAATCTCTTTTTCCTCTACCGCCATCATCTATGCCGGATAATGCATTGCCGAATACACAAGAAGTTCAAGAACAAGCAAGGGAACAATTAGAAGCTGATCGTGAAATGCAAGAATCGACGAAGGAGGAGGAGGAAGAACAGTCGCATCATAATGCTCTCGTTGAAAAACTCGAAAGTGTGACGGAAGAAGTTGAAACGGCTGGATTGTTATTGCTGAAGAAAGACAACGACAACATTGATGACGATGATGGATTTTTTAAGGTGCGACGATCATCGGTACACACAAGTGATAATACTACTGCTAGTACTTTCACAACTACCAAAACAAACAACGATGATGATGATGATGTAGGATCTGAATTATTCGCGACAGCGACACAAGGAACCGACTCACAAGGAACAAAAGAACTATTCGCGACAGCAACACAAGGAACTGACTCACAAGGAACAACCACCGACTACGCCGGCGGTGACGGTGGTAGTGACAATAAACGCACTGTTGATTTTAGTACGGGAAAAATGATGATCCGAAGAGATAGAGGTCATAATAATAATAATTATATGAAAGAGAAGGAACATAAGAATAATGGGGTAAAACTTACGTCGTCGTCATTGCGCCAGCCACCATTATCTTCTGCGTTATTACTGAAAGAACCCAATGTCGATGGGCTTACTATCAAACCACCAATCATCAAAAAGAAGAAGGTCCGAATGTCGTTTGATAACGATAACGAGAGCAATAGCAATAGCAAAAGCAATAGCAATAACGATAACGATATCAATAGCAATAGCAATAGCAATAGCAATAACGATAACGATAACGATAATAACAAAGACATCTGTGATGGTCCGTCTCCATCACCACCAACACCGATTCCGTCTCCACCTATGTTTGCGAGGACTGATACGGGACGATCTAATCGTCATGTCCGAAAATCCTTTTCCAAACGAGACAACAAACAAGTACAATCATCTCTTCCGATTTCAGCTTCGACTTCTGGAGCAGTAGCAGAATCAGCAGCACCAAATAATGATACAGTGTTGTCATCATCGCCGTCGCTGCCATTCGAAGCAGATTCTCTTTCACCGATTGATCACGAAGCATCGTTCTGGGTCGATGAACAAAAACAATCTAGTCCAACAAAGATAGAAACGATAATAGGACGACAACAACGTCTATCTTCATTAGGTGTTAACGTAACGGGAATGATTGAAGATTCCATGGGTGGACTACAGATGATGTCAATGAATAGTCTCCCCCAGCTTCGTTTCTCATCGCAACAAGAAGAAGAGCATGACGACGATGGTGGTGGCGATAATGGAATTGCAGCCACAAATGATAACGATGATGAAAGAAAAGAGCAGGACGAAGAAAAAGAGGACGTGACTGGTAGTAATAACGACGGAGGCGATGGTAACGACAATAACGACGAAACAAACAGTAAGGAGGACCGTGATGCTTCGGCTAATGAAGGTAGTAACAACGAAGATTTTGACGGAGGAGACGATATTCCCTGTGACGACGATGATGGTGATGACGACGACAGTGATGACAAAACGGTAGCTATGACTGGAGACGATGATCAAACGGTAGCTATGACCGGAGACGACGAAGAAGAAGATGATGAGAAGAACGACGACGAAGAAGAAGAAAAGAAGGAAAATGACAAGGATAAGGAAGGGAATGATACCGAAGAAAAAAATGACAAGGAAGATAATGCTACTATCGTCACTGATGAGCTCCACGAGTCTACGAAGAATGAAATCGGGAAAGCGGCCAATCTACCTGCAGGATCCGAAAGTAAGAAAAGTTCTGGACGACGTCCTGCGAAGAAAAATCTTTTCACTACTCACGAGGATAAGAACAATGGTGATGATAATAATGATGATATCACTATGATCGATCAAGATCAGGACAAGAAACCGCAAGCGAAAGAACTATTAAAGGAGGCTCCAAAGAGTATACCTTCTTCCTCTTCCTCCTCTTCTTCTGATACTAGTAAAAGAGGAACGAGTGACAACGATGCGAACCTCTTCCAAGGTACGAACAATACGAATACGAACGAAACTAAAATAGTCGAGACAACTTCGGAGCAAGGCACCGGGACTACTGCCATGTGGTCGAAAGGGACTATTGTCAACGTGGCTTCTCGGACCTGGCCCGGTGTAAATAAGCATGGTGGAGTAGGAAGAATCACGGCTATGAATACCGACGGAACCTACAATGTCTCTTACGTTCTGGGTGGGAAAGAATCCAACGTAGAAGTTTGCTTCATGACAAAAGAGGATCAAGAAGAAGATTCGGGTGAAACCTCCTCCAGCGCAGCTCCAGCTCGTAGAAGACGACGTGCTAAAGACGAATTCGATATATTACCAGAAGACTTATTGCGGCAGCTTGCTGAAGAAGGGTTTGATACGGGTGTGTCACTGAAATCTAAAAAGAGCAACAAAAAACAAAAGAAAATCCCTGCTGCTACCCTTTCAGACACTACCAACGCCGGTGGCAAAAGATACCAAGGTCGGAAGAAGGTCTCCAACAACAGTGACACTACGATGTTAGGAACGAGTAAAAGTATAGTATCCAAAAGAAAACGCAAGAATGCACCAACCGAAATCGCCAGTGTAGATCCCTCGTTGCAGAAAACCAAACCTAGCGTGAAAAAGAGAAGCATACCAAAAGCGAAGGTTGAATGGGCTAAAACAGAAGGTAATGACGTTCCAACACGTCAGCATTTTAGAGGGTCATCATCGGCAGTCAAATCTCGAGAGTCTCTCGAATCACCATTAGATTCGTTGTTGAATATGTCGAAGGAAGATGCTATAATGTACGCAGATAGAAGATATAAGCAAAGAATACAGGATGCGATCACGAGTAAATCGATAACCATTGTAGCATCTAATCTAAGTGACGATGACAAGGCTATCTTGAAGACGCTCTGCACTAAAGGCTTTGCTGGTGATTTGACTATAAAAACGACGGAGACTGTAACCAAGAAGACGACACTCTGTATTGTTCCTGCAGAAACAGACAATAGCGACGACAACAATGTCCGTGCCAGCGTGCGGACGCTTAAGGTAATGAGATCGGCCCTGGCGGGGATCCCTATAGTCACTTCCGATTGGTTACGACTTTGTGAGAAGGAAAACAAGGTTGTACAACCTAAAATAATCGTACGAAGCCTGCCTACGAAGGATACAGTTATTACTAATAGTGGGGATTCCGACTATGGTGTAGCCAAAATGGCAGCAGCATGGAGTTCTCAGCAGGCCAAGGCACCGGTTCTACCGTTTCAAAAAACTTGCGTCTATTTGTTCGGAAGCTATTCCCCAGATAAAAGGAAGAACATTCAAGATTTGCTCAAAGAAGGCGGTGCTAAAATAGTTACTACAGCGAAAGATGTTTCCGCGAAAGTGAATGGTATGGCAAAATTAAATGAAATGCAATTCTTCCCCTCCTCTGGCAGATTTATTATTGTATGCGGTGAATCACCGGGAACATTGCCGAAATCTTTAGAAAGGGATTTCAAGGCTGCGCTTGAGGGGGAACAGCATTGGCCATCACCTAGGACTGTAACCGTCGTCGATTCTCAATGGGTCATCGAATCCGTCACTTGCGCAAAACCGCTACCAGCAACCTCCTTTGAGCCTGCTATGATAAAGGATCTTTGGCAACTTGGTCTTTAAGTGGAATAATCATTGGGGGATAGCGTGACGCACCTTTAAAAAGTAGTATTAAAAATAGAAATGCATATTATATTATTTAGAATGGTTGTTCTTCCAAGTATAATTGGTATCTCTGTTACCAATAATCCAGATGCTGCGCTCCCAGCTCTGTGCCAATTTTAAAAGAAGACTATCACCCCTGGTTTCCTTCCCATCCCATTTGTGAATGCACTCATCAAAAGGTCTATATTCTTGATGAAACGAATGTTGGTGCCTTGTTATTTTTTTTATATGCATTAAAAACTTGAAATTAATTCGTGCGTGACTTAATTGCTATGCGTCTTATATAATGACATCATTCATTCATGAGTGAGTCACTCCTGCTGAGATGGCTAAGAAATAAGAAATCTAGATTTTTTAACAAGTAACTTATGCACATCATTATTATCGATAATACAGCGTTGTTGACGATAGTATCGATACGGTGGCAAAGAATCAAAATCAAGAAATAAATATTTGGTGTCTGTATTAGTATTAGTGCTAGTAGTAGGATTGTTATGAATGTTCAGTGTATAATACGTATAATGGCCGCTATGACAATATTCGCAACGATGAATAGAAGGCTCGGTAAAGGTGGACTCAGTATCGCCGTTGATGGATTTGCTTTTCGTCATAAGAATGTAGCTTATCGTCGATACACGTATTCTTCCTCGTCTTTATCGTCAACCGCAAGTGCAAGTACGACGAAAACCGTTACTACGACTGATGAGAATGTACGATTATTTCCTGAAGAAATCAATGTATTGTATGATTCGAAATGCAATGTATGTAAGCTAGAAATGGATTGGCTAGTTTCACGTGATATACGGATTAATGGTCCAGAGAACAGAAAATTAAAACTGACAGATTTGGAAGATGAAAATTACAATGAAAATGACCCAGCAAACG
>FMBT01000268.1:0-18089 GCA_900095095.1 Fragilariopsis cylindrus CCMP1102 | reverse complement strand
TTGGCTTCGCAGCAAACACTGTAGGTCAAACTTTGTATAGACATCATCAATTTTGATAGCAGCTTTTCCCTCGAAAGTTCCTGCCTCTGTGTATCATATAAAGTCGTTGGGAACACGCATGATGGCCACTAATAAAGATAGATAAAAAGGTTGTAAGCTAAACATGAAATACCAACACAAGCTATTTAAACAACACCAACATGCCACCCGCGCATAATCTTATAGACTTACATCTAATGGCTCCTTGTTTGAATATCGATTTGCCATGTTATACGAATATTTCTCCACGATGTAATGTCTAAATTCTCCAAAGTCACTGTGAAGAATTTCATCTCCTAGACGCTTTCCATCCGCTTTGTAAGTGATATCACTAACTTGGTCCATAAATCTTCTCCACACAACAGTTTCAGCAGCAGAGTCTGTGGAAGGCAGTGGTGCAATACTAGGATCTTCTCGTCCACCCACCGCAATCGTATCATTCGCTTTCCCCTCAGACTTTGAACGAAGCTTCCGCCGGACAAATCGCGGAGTTTTCATCATCGCATTCCAGGCGGCATAAAGATCTTTCTTTCGCAAGGCTCTAACACTTCGCCGACGAGGTGTAATCGCTGAATCTTCTTTGTATTCGATTTGATCAGGACGTGATTCCTGTCTGAGCGCTTTGGAAACGAAAGCGCATTGGCCATCCCAAATGACTGAGTCATTGTGTTTTGAAACCCACCAGGGTGTTGAAACTAGAAATTCCTGAAGTGATAAGGGCCCTGCTAGTTCCACTGACGAGTCCTCGCAAGACATTCCGTCTATTCCATCATCGCTTTTGGGTTTCGTTACTTCCATCGGTGTCGAACTATTCATACTCGATGCAGGTTCAATCCAGTCTACACCAACGTCAATGAATGGGATTAGACAGTTGCTTAACCTCTGGCATAACGGACATCGAAATTCATCTTTCTTTGAGACACGACGGTCTTCTCGACGAGAAACAGTAGCTAGATAAGATTCCCAGCACTCACTGTGAATTGCGTGACCACAGAGTGCGACGTGAGCTCCAACGAATTGTCTCACCGGGGTAAAAGCAGAGGAAGTGTTTCGGCCTGCGGGAGGACCTCCACCACCTTTCATAACAGTACTCGCTTGCGTGTATCCGACAAAGGCAAGAGCATTGCCTCCATTATTACGCCTTCGACGGCTATGTCGATGGCCTAAATCCTCTCGTTCTTTTGGTCTTTTTTCGGCATTGCTATCATCACTGCATATTATACATCGTGGTCTGCATTTGAGAAGCCTCGTCGGAATTTGTGTCTCACAAAACGTTGCTCGAATTGCATCAGATGAAGCAACAGAAAATTCCTTATCCGAATCTGATAATGATTGGTTACTCACTCCAGACGCAAAACTATTTCGACGGCTTACAGTAGACGCACCATCAGGCATATCGTCCTTTTCTGATGATTCTTTTTCATCATCGTTATCACCCAACTCTTCTTGCATTAAAAGTGCAAACTTGGCAGCCTGGGCTTTCATTCTCTCCATTGCCTTTGCTTTAGCAACTCGCTTCCGTTTTTCCATTTCTGTTTCTTGTTTTTCGTCAGTGTCTACACCATCAGTTGTCTTCTCCAGGTAGACTAATTTACTAGCCTCGCTGTTATATTTAGCAGCAAATTCGCAAAGCCAAGCCGCTCCAGCTTGTACTGCCCGATCCTGTGCGAAAAAGCAGCCCTCGAATCCGCCATCAACAGCCAGTCGACGAAGTAGTTGTAGACAATTCTCTTCACCTTCGTACCACTCCGAGGCTTGATGAATTCGAGGGTTTGTCAAAAGAGCAGCAGAGATCCATTCTTTGGCGGTAGGAGCTGAGATGTCATCACTTCGGTCGAAGAAAATGCTGCCAATCGATCCTCCTCCATCCTCACGCCAATTCTTGGCTTCTTCGGAAGCATCTTGCCAAGCATATGCTCCCAATGTCAGTAGATGTACAGCACGAGCCACGGCAGTCTCACTTTTATCCCCCCCTTCGTATGCCATAGCACCTCGCAAGTCAAGAGCATCTTTTATTTTTTTGTTATCACGTATATGCATATGAAGAGTACGGTAAGAAATAGCAAGAATTGTAGCATCACAGGTAACATCTCGTCGCAACCGAGCAAAATCATGGTGACATTCAAATGAAGGTGGACAGAACGGCTTAGGCTTTACTCGAAATTTATTGTCCGCTGGAAAGGCTGGTCGTGATTCCGCTGAATTCTGATGGTTTCGAAGATTTATGTGGTAAAAGCTAGGATCGTAATCCTCCCAGGCTTCTCGATTCAGTTCCCACTTATCGGGTTCCATTTTCCTGTGAGATATTTTCCGATTTGCTACATCAGCTAAAACTGCACCAAGGGCAGCACCGGTGGCATCATCAGGATTAACTAGCTTCCCTTCTTCACTTAGATACACATTATCCCAATGGCTCAAGACGTGATGAACTTCTGCCATTTCACTGTGAGTCTTAGGACCTGAGGCCAAACGATGAACGACTTCTCGACGCAATCTCCATTTCGCTTGAGATGTGTGCGCCGATTTATCAGTAGGTGGTAGAGGAGGTAATTCTTTACAAAGAATAATCATGGCATGTAGGAATTCCTCGAGTAGCAATAAGCATGAACCGCTGTCTCGTGCTGGGGAATAAGTCGATGGCATCAAAAAGTCATCACCCATCTCTTCAGAATTCTTTTCTGAAGAGTATAAACCCTTTTGTACTTCATCCATATATCGATTGACATCAGCATTTGGAGCCTTAGCAAGTCCACAAAAATCAAACAGTCCCAACCGATGCAGTAATAGATGAACCAGAAAGCAAACCCCGACATCAGAATCAGGACGACAATCCCTGGTCTGATTTTTGGTACGTCCTATCATTGAGAATTGTATTAGAAGCAAATCAGCGTCCCGCATGGCTCGACAAAAGGGTGGCTCGGCGTAGTTAAGTACCTGATCGTTCAAGCCATTTCCATTACGTCTCCAAAGTCCAGCACGGACTTGTGCAGCTCTAGACAAAACCAACAGAGGAAATTCCATCAATCCGATAAAGAGATTATCTTGAACATCATCAGTCAAATTTTGCGACAGAAGCGATCGTAGATCTTGAATGCCTGTCTCTCGCAAACAGGCTTCACGTAAACAAGCCGCAACAAATCGATGTAGTGGAAGGTGGAATGAAAATGGTGTCACTTGAGACACAGGTAGGGCTCGAAAGGCCAAAACGGACCCCATCTTTACAGAAATCGTGGAAAATGGCAAACTTGCCGACCGGCGTTTGTATGGTTCTAACGATGTCGTATACGATGTGGGTTTATACGAATTCGCTGCCAGGGTCTGCCATTCGTGTACTCCTGTAACCAAAACGTGCAGCGCTAACTCTACGCAACTCATGAGATTCTTAGACATAGGAGAATGTGGATCTTGAATCGGTGATGGATCGGAATCGTCCCAACTCAACAATCTTTCAAATAGTGACCCCAAACTAATCGATGCGTTGAAGGCACCAACCCATCCACGATGCTCGACCTCTACGTGTCCCTGCGTCCAATCTCTCCAGACCTGCGAGTCCATCATCTGCCCAAGCCCCAATGCTGCAATCCAATCTTTCAAAAAGCAACCAGATTTTGAAGCAAACAATCGAGGCATTCCTTTCACATTGAGGACGCATTTCAAGTCGGATATACAGGGGGAGTATCGCCGATTCATCATTACAAAGTGGTTGGGATTCAGCCGTCGTTGTTGCTGAGCAATTACGGTAACTGAATCCACCCCTGCGCTATCGGAATCGACATTATCGACAGGTACCGCTGCTACATTCAAAGTTTGAAAGAGACTAGCACCCAATTTACCCAGCAGATCGCGTCGTTGGACCAAATCCACCACGTAAGTTACACGATTTAAGAACTGAACGCTCAATGCGTAGCCGCTTCGCTCCAAAACTCCCATCCCGCGAGCGTACTCCGCCGTTACCGATTGATAGGTGTCGCAATAGGCCGCCGCCAGATGTGATTTGAATGTTGGAACCGCTAACAGCGTTAACAGAAGGGAATGCCAATACTTTGTGACTCGGGAGCTCAGCTTAAAGTCTGCCTGTAACAATGGTGCCAAATGCCGATCAGGTGAAATCGATTCTGCAACCTTTTGACAGAGCGGATCACACGATCGCGCCAGTGCAGTCAACCATTGTAAGACGGTAACAGCATGCTGCTCGATTTGTAATTCTTGCCGTGTTAGGATGGAGCAGAAGAGCCCGTGGTGGCGGGTTAGGATCTTGGCACGATTGAGAATAGCTGATCCGAATACGCCGGAGGCTATTCGGTCTCCGTCTAACCATAACCGAATTTGGGTCGTTGAGAGTTCAGCTAATATTTCTGTGGTACCCCACACAACTAATTGTCCAAATTGTTTAAGGGCTTGGACAACTTTTTGTAATATAGATTCCGTGTATAAGCTAGAGGTCCCGAGCAAGTCACGGAACGCCTCAACAAGCTGTCGATCGGTGTGTATATCATCACTCTTAAGTACCAAATATAGCCCACCACCTCGCTTAGCTAACATACCTAATTCTTCTGCCTTAGTGTAAGGCAGATCTTTCTGTTGACGCCGAGATGAGCCAGCAGCGGACGGAGAAAAAATCAAGCGACGTACAGATCCTCTGCCTGAAGCTGTTTTTGCAGCTGCTGCTTCTGCTTCTGTTGTCGTCGTCGTCGCCGCTGTCATCGTCATAGTAGCTGTCACCACGTCTGTGGAATCTTTCATTTCTACGTCTCCTTCTTCTACTCTTGACTGTGTTGGTGTTTCAGTTGGTTGAGTATGAAGCTGCTCTTGCTCTTCTTCCGTCCTTTCGAATCCCTCTATTGCGGTCATTGCTACGTATTTCACCATCCAATCGACAGCTGCGGGGACCATTCCTTGCACTCGAAATATAACGCTGCCACTCAGCGGCCCTAAGTTGCGTTCCTCATCGTCGTCGACACCGTCGATATCAGCATCTTCATTATTACTATTACTACTACCAACAGAAGCAGCCGGTCCATGTCTGCTGCAAAATCCTGCTGGATCCCAAGCGTCTGGATCACCGCAATCACAGCATCCACCAGCTTGGGCGTGGTAAAAAGCAACATCATGACCTTCGTGATCGGATCCCTTATAACAAGCGTGACACAAAACACAGGTTTCGTCGGCTTGACATGTCCGACACACCCACACGATATCATTCTTTTTAAATGGATGTTGACAAACCCTACGGGGGACACTCCTGGAAAGCGTATCGAGAGTATTAACAGCGTCACGAGGACTTTCGTATTGTACGTCGTCACCGGTTGCGATCATCGTTAGGTTCGTTGTCAACGATGATTTTAATTGTAATTCAGATTCGAGTTTGTCGAAATCTTCCAAGTCTTCCAACCCACGAAATAGTGCGTGATGACCACGGTTGGGTGTTAATAGTGATCCATCGTTGTTGTGTTGTTGACCACGGCGATGTTGCTGGATTGCACTAACGTTGGGCTGCTGCAGATATATTCCTCCTCTCAAGTGTTGGTCACGACGAGTTGCACCGTCAGCAGTGGCACCATCATCATCGGGATCTCCCGCCACATTATGGTCTCCCTCCTCTTCCTCTCCTCCTTCGTTTGGTATACTACCACACTACCGCTGTTTGCAGTTGTGTTCGTTGAGATATTACTGTTGCTTCGTCGTGGACGTCGCGGAGCGAATGAAAATGGTAACGAGGGAGGATCTTTAACAGCATTACGAAGAGAGACAACAGAAGGCATGGGAGCCAAAAATCTTGCTCCATCGGAGGGAAGTTCTTCTAACAATTTGTCGTTTCGCGAAAGGCCGTATCAATCCAATCTTGTCTTCTTTGTCGTTTTCTTCCACCACCAATAGTTGTCGATGTCGGTATCGATGTCGACGTTGATTCCTCACGTTGTGGGTTGTCCCCTTGCATTTGTGGCGTTTTTTCATCGGGGTTGTTGCCGTTGATGCCGCTCATAATTAAGCTTTTGTACCTCTACTAGAATCTACTAGAGTAGCAACGATAATAAATTGGGTTATATCAAAGGCCTTATCACTGTAAAGTAATCTAATCAATGCAAAAGAAACGAGGTTCTGCTCTGTAGCCAAACTCGAGGATTTGGGTGGACGGTATCTTATAAATATTGCTTTCAGCCCTCTTCTCTCTCTCTCACTCTCTCTTTCGTCCCATCGAATAATAACGAGTAAGACAAGAAAGGAAGAGATGATGTCTTTTTGCGCTTGTAAGCTTAATGCACAAATAAAATATATTAAGAATCCTAATCATGTTATTGTTTCTTGAGCTGGGATTACGGGATCCGAAGCGCCCCCAGAACTAACGTACAGAGAGTGCAGGTCTTCAAGGAGGGGGTATGCACATACAGTACTGTGATTCAATTTTTAAAGTACAGTACTTGTGTTATGACGAGCACGTTCTCTAAATAACACTGTAATACGTCGTGTTTTTTTACTAAGCCCTTCGTTTTTTCAGGAATTATTACTAGTCCGAGAGTGTAAGGGATTTTTTTCCGTACCTTACTTTGAAATGGAGAGTGGCTGATTGGCATTTCTCTTCTCTCATTATTATTTGTTGTTCTCTCCTTACATTTTTCGGGGATTCAGTCATGAAAGTGAGGCGTTCAGATGGAGAGTGGAGTGGAGGACGATCTCTCCTTGCAGCACAATGGGACTGCACCAGGTTGATATTTAGAGTAACTCAAAACACGAGTTATCAAAAGACACAAAGTATTGCCTATGTTTTGCAAGCTATCTATTTAGCCAGAATACTATGGGAGCAATATATCATTCCAACTCCTGGTAGCTATCATTATTTTATGATGGAAAATGATATATTCAGAATGTAAGAAGAAGTCCAACTTGGCTCTCCCAAAAATTATCATATCTTCCACTTTTGACAGGGACCAGGTTAGGTAGTCCTGACTGAGAATTCTGTTACTGTCAACGGCACACACAACCATATTCTATAGCACATTATGGGACTCAATCTACTATATTTGCAGGACAACCCATCTTATAGTGTGTGCAAAAACCACCAACCGAAGAACGGTGTGGTGGTGTATAAAATGTGGTGTACAATAATGTGGTGTGCAGGTAGGTACATTACATGTAGTAGTTCTCTTACTCTCTACACAACAACTGGAACATCCTAAAAATGAAATCAATCTCTACATTGATGGGATCTAACGTAAATAAGAGTTCTTAACTGCCTTATTATTACTACTGTATAATAATTGATTATTATTATTTATAAAGAATTAAGTTACTCAAAGAAAATAGTAAAAAAATCAAAGCAACTTCAAAAAGACGGACGATACCGGGGTCGAACCGGTGGCCTTGCGATTAACAGTCGCACGCTCTACCAACTGAGCTAATCATCCAGTTTTAGTTTTATGTTACTTCTTATACAATATTTTTGGTAATTAAATTAATAATTGAGTAAAATATTGATTGAAATAGATGATTTTTTGTTTGTAATATTTTGTTTTGTGGAAAAGTAGTACTACTTATTGTTGCTTGCTAATATGTTGTACTGTAGAGCATGCCTTAAGATTTCAATCTGTACGGTACCGTACGCTTCCAGGTCCAGGGGTTTGACCCCCTGCACTTTCCTCTGCTTTCTCTTTCCTCTAAGTAGTTGTTTAAAAACACACACACACACACACACAAAAGGGCGCACTCGTCTGTCCCTCACTACCCATATCAGCCGTCGAAACGATTGGAATTTTTTTACGTTCAACGAAACGACGACGAACAAAAAGATAGTCCTACGTCGAAGTACAACAACAATCTTGGACTGAGAGAGATTGTTTCAAATAATTTGCTATCAATATATTTTTCCTTTGCATATAACATATAAACTAAACAACAAGTCAAATAATACCAGTAGGATGCCTATCGACATCAACGAACTCCGTGATTACAAAGGGGGAGACCCTGCGAAGTATCGCAAATATATGGAACAACGGTTCAAACCGGTGGAATGGGTGGACGAGGTCATTGCAGAAGATGAAAAATGGCGTGCCATGACCAAGAAAAAAGATGATTTGCGTAAGCAGGTAAACAAAATCCAAAAGGAAAAAATTACACCCAAAAAGAAAGCGAAAGAAGATTGTACGGCTGAAGTTGCTGAAATGAAAGCTGTTCAGGAGGAGATTAAGGATGTAGAAGCTCAATTGCCATTAATCGCTGCAAGTCGGGATAAACTCTTGAATCGAATCGGTAATCGTGTCGATCCAGAAGTTCCTATTTCAAACGATGAAGATGAAGATAACTTAGTTATTACATTAAGTCCAATTCCACCAGAAGGAGAAGGCATCCTACCCGCCTCCCAGGGTTCATTGAAGTATACGTTACCAGAAACTAAACCATTAACCCATGATGAATTATTATGGAGGATTGGTGGATATGAACCAACTCGTGGATCTAATGTGGCTGGTCATCGTGCATACTTTTTAACAAATGCAGGTGTACTGTTAAATCAGGCTATCATCAACTACGGTATCGCCTTTTTGTCAGCACGTGACTACAACGTCGTCCAACCACCATTCTTCATGAACAAGGATGTTATGGCATCCATTGCTCAGTTAGATGACTTTGATGAACAATTGTACAAGGTGTCAGGAAAAACTGATGATCCGGAAGGCGAAAGTAAGGAAAAGTACCTTATTGCAACCTCCGAACAACCCCTTTGTGCCTACCATAAGGATGAATGGGTCGAAAGGAGTTCGTTACCATTACGATATGCTGGAATTTCTACCTGTTTCCGAAAGGAAGCTGGATCGTCCGGACGGGACATTCGTGGAATATTCCGTGTCCATCAATTTGAAAAGATTGAACAATTTTGTATCGTCGATGATGATTATGAGGCATCTCAAGCGGAACATAAGCGTATGCTAACCGCTGCAAAGGAATTTTATGATTCTCTTGGATTTGCCTATCGTGTTGTTTGTTTGGTCAGTAATGAATTGAATGATGCTGCTACTAAAAAGTATGACTTAGAGGCATGGTTTCCTGGTCAAAATGCCTACCGTGAGTTAGTCAGTTGTAGTAACTGTACCGACTATCAAGCTCGCGGAGTTAATATTAGATGCGGCGGAAAGAAGGAAGTGAAGAAGGGTGATTTATCTGCTCGTCAGTCCTACGTACATATGCTTAACGCTACATTGTGTGCGACAGGAAGAGGAATATGCTGTTTGTTAGAAACTTACCAAACACCCGATGGTGTCATCGTTCCAGAAGTCCTCCGTCCGTACATGGGTGGTAAGGAATTCCTTCCATTCGTTCGTGAAGCACAAGAGGTTAGTAAGGGAGAGAAGAACCAAAAGAACAAAAAATAAATAAGTTATGTGAATTGACCCTACCGATACAAAATCAGATCAGTTTCTACCAACAGAGTAGACGACCACAAAGCAAAAAACACTATAGTATAACAGTTATATTCCTATGTAATTTCCCAGTCTAAGTAGTATAATAAAACTGAAGCATCGATTGATTATAACTTTTTTCTTGATGCAATTTTAGTTCCTAATAAACGGTACTTATTGCATGCGTATTGTATTATGTCAGGAACGGACTAATTCACGAGAACGTCAATTGCTCGTTTTATAATCAATTTTGGGATGACACACGGTATTCAGCCCTAATAATCCTACTATTTATAATATAATACAATATATACGTATTCACTTAAATAAAAACAAAATATTCATCTCTATTATGGAAAGTATTAGTTAACTAGAAACATCTAGTTTCCTCGGCCACCCTTCCCCTTCTTGGCAAAATCTGGATTCTTACTCATTCTGAATAAGGATGGTGTTATTTCAAGAATCTCATCGGACGCAATGTATTCGACACATGAGTCTAATGACATTTCAACGGGTGCAATGACACCAGCATTGTTATCCTTTCCGGCAGCTCGCATGTTATTTAAAGCCTTGGTCTTGCAAATGTTAACCTCAAGGTCACCAGGACGTTGATGGATACCAATACTGTGTAATGAATAATAAATAGTGCAGGAACGCAAATAGAAATAATTGTGAGTTGAAGAAGGGAATTGAGCCGCAATAACTAAACACAACAATCAACCAATCAGTATAAAGTAACTTACATCATACCCTTGTACACATCGTCGTTAACACTGACAAACATTTGCCCACGGGTTTGTGCTCCTTCGATACCGAAAGTTGATGCAGGACCCTCAGCAAAAGCAAGAAGAGATCCCTTATCACGTGCTTGAATTTCAACGGCAATCTTAGGTCTGTACGAATCGAAAACACTATCGATGATGGCTGTTCCACGAGTCGAAGAAAGGAGGGCGATCGGATACCCAACATACCACGGGTAGGTACCAAGTACTTAACGACAGACATACTCTCTTCAAGACCCATGTCTTGAAGGACACCCTTACGTAAATTCAGAAGTTCGACGACAGCACCACTGTATTCTTGGGGGACTCTGACTTCAACCGATTCCCAAGGTTCTTCGAGTTTGCCGGTTTCTTCGTTTGTTTTGATAATAACAGTAGGTGGACCAACTTGGAGTTCGAATCCCTCACGACGCATTGTTTCAATAAGGACAGTCAAATGTAATTGACCACGTCCGGAAACTTCGTATTTATCAGCAGAGTCTGTTTCTTTCACTTGAAGTGCGACGTTACGGTCGAGTTCTTTGAAAAGACGGTCGCGGATCATACGACTCGTCAGGAATTTTCCTTCACGACCAGCAAGAGGACTTTTATTAACTCCGATCGTCATTCGAACGGTTGGTTGTTCAATAGCAATTGGTTCCATAGGTGGGGCGGCATTTGCACCGGCATTTTCATTGGTAATTAAAGTATCACCAATTTCGACTCCTTCGAGTCCACTAAACATGATAATTTCACCGGCAGCAGCGTCGTCAACTTCTTTCTTTCCAAGATTATCAAAGACGAATAATTCCCCGACACGTCCCTTTCTTGTTTCCTTATCTGGATGAGCTAATGCGACAGCTTGACCCTTCTTGATGGAACCATTGGAAATACGAGCGATACCCATTTTACCCTTGAAAGGATCGAAGATGATATTACTAATAAGACATTGTAATCCATCAGCTGCGGTATTTTCAACCATTGGTGGGTCGATACTTTCCAAAATGGCATCGAATAGTGGTCCCATGTCATCTGCAAGCCCATCAGGTGTATCACCGGCAGTTCCAAGAAGACCGGAAGCGTAAACGACTCTGAAATCCGTTTGTTCATCAGTTGCTCCCAAATCAACGAAGAGATCAAATACGTTATCGACAACGTATTCGACACGAGCTGCAGGACGATCGACCTTGTTCACAACGACAAGGGCTTTCATACCCTTTTGAAGGGCCTTGTCAAGAACAAATCGAGTTTGCGGCTTAGGTCCTTCGACTGAATCGACTAACAAAAGAACACCATCGCACATATTCAACACACGTTCAACTTCACCCCCGAAGTCAGCGTGACCTGGTGTGTCCATGATATTAATTTTAACACCATCCCGTTGGACAGCAAGATTCTTTGACAGAATTGTGATACCTCTTTCTCTTTCTTGATCTTCAGAATCCATAACACGTATACCGGCATCATTTGCTTGAGCATCATCACGGAATACACCCGACTGTCTGATAAGAGCATCAACTAAAGTTGTTTTTCCGTGATCGACATGGGCAATAACGGCAATATTTCTATAATAAGAATTTATTATTTTATTTGTACGTTGTATATAGAGGAAGCAAAAGGAAAGAAACGAATCAGAAACGACGAGGGGGTTCGGGGAAGAAAATACAAATGATTTTCGTTTCTATATTCTGGTGGATATTTGAAAAACTAACCTGATAGAACTAATAACGGTTCCTTCTTTTTTCGCGACTGTCTCTTCAACAGCAGACATACATAATCCTCCAACACGTCCAGTATTCGTTCTAGGAATGAATGCAGATGTAGTGGAAGCAGCGGCTAACAAAAGCGCCGACAAAATTGAAACCTTCTTAAAAAGTTCCATCGTGTTTATATATATTTTATGTATTGATTATATTATCAAGTACGTACTGAAACAATTGTAGATGGTTTCTTTATTTTGTGACGATTCGGTAGATACCTTTATTATCGTCGTCGGAACGTTTTGTTGTCAGATTCACGAAGCAGATGATACACGAGGAGGATGTGAGGTGGTCCAAGGAAAACTACATGTACTTTATTCTTTTTTACGTTCGTTTATTTGCGTTCACAGTTTCGATGTGATGTTTGTGAATTTTAAAAAAGAGCAGTAAAAACCTACCCGGAAGGCAAATTGAGTGGATGGGAGATTCTTGTCACGTAAGTTTACTACGTCAGAAAATTATTTTCTTCGTGACGTCTCGCAGTCGATGCGTTCTTCTTAGAAAATTGTGAGTCACTGAGAAGTACTACAGTAAGGGGAACAAGAAAAATTCTTGAGTTACGGGGGCCGATTTCTGTTCCCCCAAATAAATTCATTCACCGATGCTCATATCTTTTTTTTGATTGATTGATTGATTCGCGATTCTCGATTTTTCAACGTACATTGTAACGCATACTGTGTATCGAATGTTAAGGATAAGACAAAAGATGTAAAAGAACCATTCACCATTGTTAAGCAAGGAGCTAACATACATTATCCAGTATTGTGCTATCAAAGTGGCCGTATGTGATAGAAAAATAGTAGCGAAAGGCGAGTTTACAATTCACGAGAATACCATTTATTATCATTTGTTAGTACGAATCTTTCAATCAAAGTTATCAATAAAAAATCATGGGCGAGTTACTTATCAGCACCCTTGCTTCGCTTGGAGTCTTAGTTGGCATTGCTATTTTCTACCACTTCATGGAACGAAGGCAAGAACGGGGTCGTAAAATCAGACCACATCTTATCTGGTGGGGTATGTGCGCTGTTGTCGTTACATTGTTACCCAAATCTATTGCTACATACATATTTGATTCATTAACTATGACGATGGTAGCAACCGTATTTCCTGTATATGAATCACTAACAGCTATTTGCACACCTGGCGAAGATGATGATAAGAAATGGCTTCAGTATTGGATTGCTGGGGGTGTTATTTTTATGGGAACATCTTGGGTTGATAAAGTAATAAGCTCCGACAACGTTATTTATTGGTATGAGATCATGACGTTCTTCTTTACCTGGCTGTTCTTACCAACGTTGAATGGGTGTGCTTTGATTTATGACCATTTCACTGAACCGTATCTGGCACCTAAAGTAAAACCATTAGCAGCAAAGATGAACAACTGGATTGCGTACATCTACCAGACAGCCGTGAACGCAGCACATTTATGGGTTGTCTGGATCGTCTTTATGTTCCTGCCCGCCACTCTCAAACGTATTATCGCAATTGCACTTGGTACCATCTACCCCGCGGTATCATCAATTGTGGCAGCGACGACAGAAGAAATTGCTGATGATACATATTGGTTAACGTATTGGTCATGTTATGGTTGCCTTTTTCTTATCATGGACGTACTTGAAAAATTGATTGGATGGATTCCTGGATTCTACACGCTTGTTATTTTTTCTACGATCTATTTAATGTTACCTATGTTTCAGGGATCCGATAAGGTATTCCGTACCATACTGGTTCCCCTAGCTGGACTTAAGGAAATGCTTATGCTACGAGACGCAATTCAGATCAAGAGTGATATGCTTAAGGTAACTGTTCCAAAACTACTGTATACATGAGTTTCATATTTTCTTTATCTGTGTATAAAAAAATCACTCATCCTTTCTAACTTTCTAAATTTTGAATTAAATCAAACCACCGTCAAAAGGATCTTGATCCTGAACGCGCCAAAATTGTTCGCAAAGCTATTGCTAATTTTTATAACGACGATGATAGTAATACAGATACTTTGAAGGACGAACTCATGAGTGAATACAAATCGATGACTGGGTCTTTCCGTAGCATGTTACGAAGAAGGAATGAGACCACTGAACCCAAGGAAACAACCAGTCTTGTTTGATAAGCAGTCGTCCGGACTTAATTCCATACAAATAAATGTTAATAGAAACAAAATGAATGCGAAGGTGATTGGTGTAATTGATTCTGTTTTTCTTCTTCCTGCCTTAATCGACCACAGTTCCAGATATAGTAAGGTGATATAATAATCTTACTCAAAGGTCGTTCAATATTCTTCAATCTAATATTATTGTCTATTTAGAGCCGAAAGTATGAAGTAAGAGGAAAAATGCATAGACTTATCTGGTAATCACTACATTTACGACTAACGATCTACTGCTCTATAGTCAAAAATTAAAATTGATAGGTAATTGTACTACGAGATTGTGATGGCCTCCATGACATCCTCTACTGTACTTGTACTAACATCTTCACGCAAATTGTGATGCATACTTTTGACGATCTATTATTACTATTGAAAACTACGTCTATATTATTCTATACTATAAGTGCCGCTCTTTATCTACTATTTATAAAATCATTATCTACGACCCGAAGGCAATGAATTTATATCTTTTATTTCTATTGTCCTGTACCATATTTTGGTGGAGTGCCTGTACATTGACAATCAATTCGATTCGTATTTGTATGATGAATAAGATACAAAATACTAATAATAATAATAATTATTATGCGGATGTTTTCACGCGCAATTAAATCTAAATAGGTAGTACTACGATAAAAACAAATAATAGGACTTAAATCTAAACATAATTTGTCTTCTACTAAAACTTACGTGACGATGACTTTATCATAGAAACTCCAAAAGATCGCATACAAATACCTCCGCTCATTTTTTCTTTTACGGAAGTATACACGGAAGGTAATAATTATACCTGCACATGCATTCGCTCTGTAGATTGATTGCTTGTCATCACTCACCCAAAAGATCGCATAAAAATACCTCCGCTCATTTTTTCTTTTACGGCAGTACACGGAGGTATTAATAATTATACCTGCACATGCATTCGCTCTGTAGATTGATTGCTTGTCATCACTCACCCAAAAGATCGCATAGAAATAACTCCGCTCATTTTTTCTATTACGGCAGTACACGGAGGTAATAGTTATACCTGCACATGCATTCGCTCTGTAGATTGATTGCTTGTCATCACTCATGCTGACACAAACTAAATTTCTTTGACATCTTACTGTCTTCCCCGAACAATAAAATACCTATCAATATGAATCACGACGCTGTCAATCTTGCCGCTGTTGCCGCTGTTGTCGTAGTTGCACTTCTGATTATAAGTAGTGCTGCTCGTTGGTTCTTTTTGATACGGCAGTTTTACAACGACGAATCAGTATCCGGTATTCGGTACAAAGAAGAGGATGATGCTTACAACTTGAATCGAAGCGAATGCAGGAAAATATTTCGTAAAAACAGGTTATGTATTAGGGTTCATGAAGAGGAAATATCAGCAGTCCATGACAATAATAAGGAAGAAGATGACGATAACGATGCATATGATGTAGAAACTGGCGACAAAATAGTATTACGAACTAAATGTAACAGCACAGAAAACAATATAGGAGAAGACGAAACTGAATGCTGTAGTGACAGCTATGATGATCATGGCGATGATCCGACAACAGACTCCGAAAATAATAGCGTCGTCTTGAGAATACCCCTAACAAGAATCGATCTCTTTAAGTGTTCGAATATTTGTGTAATTTGTCATGAAGAATACAAAGCAGATGACGAGGTGGTCTTTTCTAGCAATGTCAAGTGTAATCATGTGTTCCATATTGATTGCATGGCCGAATGTATTAGTCAAACCAAAGGTGCAAAGAAACCTTGTCCTTGCTGTAGACAATGTTTTCTTGATGCGTCTATATTTTGCTCCAATGGAGATGACGCCGTCGTCGATGACGAGAGAAAGAAAGAAGTGGAGGAAGAAAAAGCTGCTGCAGTCGAAGATGGTTCAACGACGAATTGATCAATGTAATAGGACGTTCAATATTTTAGTATAGATTTTTGATAAGTTACAGATTTTGAAGAACTAAAAGTAATCAGAAAAAATCAATATCCATCTGATCTGATTCAGTAGTTATAACAATACTTAAAAAAATTTAAACATCATATTGTACTATATCTGTATTATCTAAAGAAAATAGAACCTAATTATCCTTCTTCCCTTCATCTTTATCGGCCTTATCATCGCCTTCAATTTCCGCGGTCGCTGCTTTTCTCGAATCCCCCAGGAGTGCAGAATCTACAATGTCTGCCTCGACACTGAATACTTGATCAGCACCCAAAAAGTCTTGAGACTTAACAGCTACATTAAACTTGTACTTTCCAGGTACCGACGGGGCCTTGAATTGAATCTTAACCTTGCCTGATTTTTGTGCGACGTTTGCTACAATCATCGGCCATGCTGTCAAGAGTCGGTCTTCAAATTTAGTCTTTTCGAATTTTTTCAAATCAGCATCTTCAACTTGGTTCAAAATTCCCTCCTTTTTAATTTCCACAGCCGATGCAGGTGTTTCACCATCTAATCGTTCTGCACAGACAAAGTACCACCAACCCTCACGATATTGTTGAAGTGCCATTTGAGGTGGAATACCTTGCTTCTGAAGCATAGCAACCTTTTGCCGTGTAAAGTTTTCTGCGTGTAGTCGAGTCAAGTCAAGCGAAATAAGTAATACGTCACTGGTGGCCATTTCGGGGTGTTTAGCATTTTCGATGGAGGTATTTTCGATTAATAATCTCGGTAAAACCCTGTATTGTTTCATCATAATCGCATTGAACCATTCAACATCCTTCGGCGTACATGATGTACAACCAATCTTGAAGATACTAACAGCTTCCACAATAGTCTTAGTTAATGGATACGATCTTAGTCCAACCGCGGCCCGAAGCGATGCTTCCAATAGCATAGCACATCTTTGACGGAAATCAGCAGCGTTTTTAAAATAAGTCGGATCGATAAGTTGTTTCGAAGCAGCGTCCACTGTAAATAGCAAAAAGATGATGGGTAAGTTATATATATATATATATAGAGAGAGAGCAAGTAGGAAAAAAAGGAGAGAAAATCCAAATGAGAAAAATGTCGAAAAAGCTAGGAAAATAACAACATATATCACCACAAAACAGTATAACCACTATTCAATAACTCGTATGTACTTCGCGAACTTTTTGAGATGAAGAAAAGAAATAAAACGTACATAATTCAGGATGAGAATTCAAAGCCAATGAGTTCAATCGTCCAGCAACGAAACATAAGTTTCTTCGTAAACCTGGATGGTCCATTGCCGAAACTTGTTTTCCTTTGTACTCAAATGTCATGTCCTTCAAAAAACGAAGATCGTCAAGTGGCCACGCTCCCACCTTCTTCAAGGCCTTTTCTACCCATTCTTGTCCAACCACACCCTCATCAACTCCTTCAAGGTAGATCGTAACTTTACCGGAGGCCTTTGCGAGTTCTTCACCAAATTTTTGCTTTTCTTCCAATGTTTCCTTGGCCTTTTTAGCTTTCTCTTTTTCTTCATCATCAAGATCCTCATCATCTTCATCTTCATTGGCCCATCCGTCGTCATCTAAATTAAATAGTTCTCCAGAGGCTTTCTTCGGTGCTGACTTTTCATCTTCCGCTTTCTTTTTGTCATCTTCCAATCGAGCTTGAACGATTTTTTCTCTATTGGCAAGAGCCTTTGTACTCCAGTTAATAGATTCTGGTGTACTACAAACAGCTAACAGAATGTCCAATTGATCGGAGTCGGGTCTAAGTTTACTTGCAATATAGGTAACGTCTTCTAGTCCAACAGAATTAGTTGCTAAAGTTTCATCGATTTCGGTATCTTCACCTCTTTTCTTCTCTACCACCTTCTTGTTCTTGTAAACGAAAAAGTAGTAGAGAACTGCAGTCAATCCTCCCATCAAAGCCACACCATAACCCAAAAAGATATACAGCATGTTGTCACTATCGACTTCTTCTCCTTCTGTAGATGATGACATGATCAAAATAGAATCAACCTTCTTTGGATGCTTTTGCTTCAACTATTTCTTTTGATCAAGCAATGATAAT
>FMBT01000198.1:0-20723 GCA_900095095.1 Fragilariopsis cylindrus CCMP1102 | reverse complement strand
TTTTACGTCGATATTGATGCGATATTTTCCCGAAACGATACCAAAAATTGACGAAGATATGTTCCTTCAAACCGCTAACGAAGATGATGATGTTTCCATGTACGCTATTCGTTACGAACGCATGGATGAACACGTCCCATCATCGAACGGGTACTTTCCAACAGAACAAAGATATGAAGTTCCTGACTCTACTGGGGTGGAAAGCCACGTCCATGGGGACCCTATTTTTTGGGGTACGTACTTTAAAAGAATACCTTTGTTTTTATTCTGTTACGAATTTGATCTTGTAATATAGCTTCTGTCGCTATTTATATTTTGACTAGGGAAAGAAAAGAAAAAAGTGAAAACACAACTTCTGCTCTAACATATTTCTTTTTCCTTTACAACAATAAATTTAGCACATATGATCTAAATGATATCCGATTGTCGGGCGCATTGTATATCCGTAAGGTTGCTCAAGTGATCGATCCTAACCTTTACCGAATTCTACCCGTTGAGGAACCACACAAATTCCTCCTATTTCGTGGCCAAAAGATGTACAAATCAGTCCAGTTCCGGATTGGGCAAAGCAGATACCCAACTGCGAAAACAGGCTGCGGACAAACTTAAAGAGAAAAAGAGAAAAATATATAATGTTAAGTAGCTAGCTAATGACAATATAATATATGCTCGGGATGAAGTTACTGTACTGTATGTATTGAAATCTATAAATTTAGAATATTATTTTTTCTAGCGGAAAGCACTACAATTTTACTATAATAAGGTAAACTATTGAATAATGTTTGTCAGCGGGGTGTTTCATTCGAACTCAAATTCTTCATCACTGCTAGCTTCTTCGCCTACGCTATCTGCTTTGTGGTGTCGATCCCATTGTCATCGTCATCGTCATCGTCATCATCTTCCATTTCGAATTCCTCGTCATCATTGTCATTATCGTCGTCTTCATCACTATTCCAACTTCTTCTCCTTTGTCACCATGGCATTCTTTTTCGTCCCCATCCTCTTCCATAATGTGCACGAAAGCAAGCGAGGGATTTTCACTGTCATTATTTGCTGCAACTGCTAACAACGCTTGATCAGAGCAGCCTTGAGAGAGTAAAGACTCTTCTCCGTCTGGAAATAAACATCGTTTTTTTTTACTGTTAGAAATCATCGATTTTGAAATTTGATTAAGTATTTTAAAACAACGTATCACTTACTGTAATCAGGCCACTTCTTCCCAACCTTATTTCTGGTATCGCAAACACATATCTCCTTGAGGGTGAAGCACTCCTTGAGCTCTTCAGCGTTCAAACGCTGTCCGATTTTCTGAGCACTATCCACTGTCATGTTCGCAAGCGTTCCCTTTTGTATTTGCCTTTGTAAAATGACTTCCTCGATCGTACCTGACAAAAGAAGAGTTAGATTTTGTTGTTTTCGTTTACCTTAACTATTGGACACTTGCATTACCTGTATTCAATTTTGTTGTCTTACCTGATGTAAAGCATCGATATATGAAACACGACTTCTTTTGACCCGGTCTGTAGATTCTTGCCATCGCCTGGATATCTGTTGCTGGATTCCAGTCAGGATCGACCATGACGAGTCGATTAGCCCCTGCAACGAAAGAAATAACAGGAACATCAATGTTTAGTGTAGCTTCAAAAATGAGACACACTCACACTCACACACACACACACATACACACGCAATCGACACACTTTTATCTGGTATCATTTTAGAACAAAACATACCAATGATATTAAGACCCACGCCACCAGCTTTTGAACTCAATGTGAGTGCAAAATTCATATCGGCATTAGTCCGATTGAAGGTATCAACCAGTGGCTGTCTATCAGCACTACTAATGGAACCATCTAATCGAAGAAAATTCAATTTGTTAGGCTTGAGTATAGCATCTTCAATTACAGTCAACGTGCTCGTAAAATTGGATACTATACGATTTTGTCCGTGGGTTCCTCCTTTCTAATCTCTTGTATTAGAGCGTTTAATACTATTAGCTTTCCCGATGATTCAAAATTATTGTTTTGTTCAACATAGGTCTTCTTGCCACCAGGGACAACATCGGTTTGTTTAAGAAGATTTGGATGTGTACATATCTTCCGAAGTCCAATGAGTGCTTGTAGTGCATCAGGAGACTGACCTCCCGAACTTTTCGAGCTTTGGTTCGTCGCGATGGTCTTGTAAAATTCTCGTTGACTAAATGTAGGTTGACAAAAGAGTAAAAACGTGTGACGAGGTGGTAAGACTTTATTCAATACGTCCTTTTGGAGACGTCGTAACATAAGAGATTTGAGAATCCCATCCAATATTCGAGAACTTTCTTTCCCTTGTCTCTTTTTATCAGCATTGCAGTTGCGATCGTTCGAGACTGCCGTGATCGGCCGTTCGTACTCGCGTCGAAAGGTCGTGAGATCCCCTAATACACCTGGACAAACAAAGTTCACGAGTGTGTACATATCACCTAAATTATTCTGAACTGGTGTTGCGGTAATAATTAATCTAGCTTCACACGGTAGGGATTTGAGTGCGGTCATCGTCAAGGACCCTTTCGTGTTCTTCAGCCGATGACCTTCGTCGATCACCAGAAGTGCCATATTTTTTACATTTTCAAGGACTGTTGCATTCATTCGAAACAAGTCGTAAGAAATGATAAGGACCTCAGAGGTGTTATTTGGTTTGACTGTATTGAAGGACTTTATTTGTCGAAGTCCTGCTTCGCCGCCCTTTTTGACTACCACTCGTTTTGGAAGACCCACATTTCCTAACCACTTATCAAATTCCTGTGCCCAGTTTTTGACCAGTGAAGAGGGACATACTACCACAAACCTCTGATAATATATATATATATATATATATATACATGCACATATATACATATAGAGAGAGAAAGAGATTGAATGAGCAACCAGATGATAATGGTGAGAAACAATATACTTTATGGTGATGGATCACAACGACATGCTTTTATGTTTCGCAATTCACCACAATATTTACTACATATACATTAAATTATTGCTATTGCTACTCGCTTACACTATCTCTTTTCTGTCGATGAAGCGCCGAAATCGTCGCAATTGTCATGCATGTCTTTCCCAAACCCATTTCTATCAGTCCAAGCAACCGTTATTCATATTTCACAAACAGCATCATTCAAATTGAGAGAGAGAGAGTAAGAGAGTGAGCGAATAAGGGTGTAACAGGATACCAAAAAAATACACCAGGCGTATAAAACGTACCATCGCATAGAATACACCCCTTGATACTAGTATCTTCATCGGTTGTTTCGGTAGTATAAGAAACGTGTGGTGAAACTTTTGATACATTGCCATGTCCAGTAAGACAATTCCATAAAAATACAACACCTTCAATTTGGTGTGGCCTTAAAACATTCCTAATTGAATGTGGAACAATGGGATTACCGATAGCTCCAGGAAAGAAACAAACTATTTCTTTTCATCCATCTTCTTTTTAGATTATTGTTAAAATTGTTAGTAGTAGTAGTAGCATTTTTATTCGTTTTACCGATTGTTGTCGACGTGCTTTTGAAACGCATAGGTTTCTTGAAGCGAAGAAGTCCTGTGGTCTTACGTCTATTCAATAGTGACGATTTTGAAGTATTAGTTCCACCGAACGTACTACCACCAATATTATTTTCCTTTGCCATGGAGGATGCCGAGTAGGTGCATTTATTGTTATTGTCGTTATCTTCTTCATCTTCATCGTCGTTGCTATCATCATCGTGCTTCGTCGACATCGACGTCTTCTTAGGTTGCGCGGGTGGCTTTCTATTACCTAGCAAAGGTTTACCTAGTAGTGATCGCTTGACACCACTACTAGTAGTGCAGGAGGAAGTACTTCCCGTTATTGTCTTGGACGAACGGGAGATGATTCCTCCAACCACGCGATGTCGATTTCTTTTGGTGTTATTACTACCTCTTCCACCAGGTAAATTTCGATTTTTCGTCGTTCGGTTGCTCGATAATAACAAAGAACTCGCTGTTTTCAATTTGTTGTTGGTTTTGATGATGTTACTGCGATTGCTGACATTACTGCTGCTGCTACTGCCATTATTGTTATTATTATTACTATTATTATTGACGTTACTACTTGTATAAGTATTACTATTATCATCACAGGAGAGGATTTCTACCTCGTACCCTCCAACTGTAATAATCTCATCAACATCAAAGATATTTGGAATCTTCCCTTCCTTTTCTCGGTCGGTACCACCGCGAAACCCTCCACGATAAATGACCTCATCAGTATCATCCGATGTAAGGGTGACACTACAGCTAACACCAACACCAGCAATCATCAATGTCCCGTCTAATTTTGAAACACCCTTTGATTTGTGTACTTTATTCTTTCGTTTGTAGTAAAGGACTGTATACGTATACCGATCCGTAGTGTTACTACAAATATCATTGTTATTATTCCCACTTCCACTTTCATCGATCTTCGTCGCCGTCGTCTTCATCATGATTGTCAAAATACTACCTCGTTCTACTATAATTTTGTATTTATTACTTCTAGAGATATAGTGTTATGGTTCTTATAGCTTTCTCTCTCTCTCTCTCTCTCTCTCTCTTGTTAATAAATATACCAAATCGTATAATCATTGTTCCGATGTTGATTCATTCGTTCCTAATTCAATACACTATTTCATCGTCGTCAATGAATCGATGAATGAATCGATCGTCTCGAAGTACTAGTACTGTACTCTATTCTTTTGAATGAAATTTATTTGGCGCGAATTTCAATCTTGCTCGTGACTGAATTTCGCGCGACAAGCAAGCGCACAGAATAACCATTCGTGATCATGCAATCGATTGGCATTTTCTCGAGAATCCTAAAAATAAAAAAGGATCTTTGAAAAAACATCACAAATTACAAGCAGGAAGCAGCAGCAGGACTAATAATATTGGACTACAGTACAGTTTATAAATACATAAAAACAGTATTCATATCGTCGTACAATATACCTTTGTTGTAGCTGCTTATTGAGGATCAAAACAGAGAATAACTGGAGTGAAATACCAAATAGGCGTTGAAAATCATCAGGGGCTACTTATCTAATCGGTTCTGTGTCTATATTATTTTTCGACGATTATAATACTATGACGTCAATATTAGCATTTCAATTTCGTTTCTCAATGGCAGTATGGTTGGTACTGTTTTTATTTTCGCAGCAACAACGCGGTGGAGCAGTAGTAGTAGTACAAGCCTTGGTACCTCTATCCGTACCTACGTCATCACGACCATCATCGAAAATGATACATTCTCGGCATTGGTATAACAACAACAAAAACAATAACAAGTCACCAGCTTCATCGTCGTCGTCATCATTCTCTCCTTATTCCAATCGTCATAATATCATGACAACTACTTCCACTCATTTACAATCATCTTATAGCACCGCCGCTTCTATTGCTACCGCTACTACTTTTGCAGGATTGAAAACGACCCTTCACTCTAATGTCGGTTATGTTTTGACACTAATACTATGGTTATCTACATTCGGTACTTCGTTAGAACGTCGGACGATGATTGGGAAGGCCTTATCAGCTCCACTTGCAACTATGGCGATTGCATTAATCTTTGCAAATATAGGAATCATACCATTCCAATCACCTATATATACCATCGTGAATAGATTCTTTGTACCATTAGCTATCCCGTTATTGTTATTTGATTCAGATTTGAAGAGGGTAATCAAAGATACTGGAACATTACTTACTGCCTTCGGTGTTGGTGCATTTGCAACAGTGTTTGCTACAATTATTACATTTCCAATTATACCATTGAAATCATTGGGAGGTGATGTTGGATGGAGAGTGGCATGTGCCTTAGCCGCAAGACATATTGGTGGAGCAATTAACTTTGTTGCTGTTGCAGAAACGCTTAATATTGGAGGTGATGCTGTGGCAGCAGCAATTGCTGCAGACAATGTGGTAGTAGCGCTGTACTTTGCATTCTTATTTTCCATTGCAAAGGCTGGTGAGGATGATAATGATACTACAACTGAAACTACAAGTACAACTGTAACGGCAACTGCAACTGTGGTAACTGAAACAACCATCCCCGGAGCAACCAATACCGAAGATAACCCGAAAGATGACGACGATGACGAGGCACAGCAATTTACAATATCAGAAGTGGCAGTTGAGGATGGCAAACCATCTTCTATAACCCTTCCTACTCTTGCCATTTCTTTATCAGTTGCATCAAGCTTAGTCACAGCTGGTACTTTTTTGACGAAAGTACTGCTTCCTGCAGGAGTATCGTCTCTTCCTCTAATTTCTACATTAACTGTTATTGCAGCCACTGCATTTCCCAAGTTTTTCTCATCCCTTAGTGAAACTGGTACAGCATTGGGTGTAATTTTGTACAAATGTTCTTCGCCTGTTCCGGGGCAGCGGGCTCCATACGTATGGTGCTTGAAAAGGCTCCCTCATTATTTGCATTCTCGGCCCTCCAAATTGGAATTCACTTTGCTACATTGATGGCTATCGGACGTGGGATTTTTAAACTTCCCAAAAGAGAATTGTATTTGGCAAGCAATGCAAACGTTGGTGGTCCAACAACAGCAGCTGCAATGGCGCAAGCGAAAGAATGGAAAAAATTAGTTCTACCAGCTTTGTTGATTGGTATTCTTGGATATAGTACTGCCACAGCTTTGGCATTGGGTCTAGGTCCGATTTTATTGCGACTTCCAACTAGGTAGGAACTAATTGTTTTAAACATTCCATAGTCTATTAATTATTTTTGGTCTCTGGTCTCTATTTTGCACTTCTATTCAATAGGTTGAACTATTTTCAATTTTTTACTGTAGACAAAGGTCTGTTCTATTAATATTCCAATCTACTGCACGCAGTCAATCTATTAAGTACTTGTAGTTATACTACTAATAATCGTGGCAAAAATGGTTCAACTTGCTTTCTTAATAAGTTAGTCCAATCTACGAATCGTCTTCGGGACGGTAATGGTGTACTCACTTGGGTCTAGTACACCCTGCACTTTCATTAGGGAAAAGTTTTCTGTCCTTACTATATTCTTTTTCGTTATGGCGTCCTCTATACGAGCCTCACCTGAACAGGTCAGAATATCTTTTTTATTTTTACCAGCTTCTTTTTCCATCTCTTCGAGTTGAGGTATACCAAAATTTCGTGATGGCATTTTAATTGCCAACTCTGATCCCCGCTCCACAAGTCCTTCCATTACTACGATGCGATTCTTTTCTGGAGGAACCACCAAACGAATTCTTAGTAACACATCGCCATTTTCTTGTTCGATCATTTTCCATGTTCCTCCTGCTGCTTTTTGATTTGTCTCTGGGTTAAGAGTCGGACCGGCAGCGGTGGTTCCATCAACACGAAGGAGGAGATTTTCACTCCCTTCTTCGATGTTACTGCCAACTCCACCTCCCATCGGATTGGACATTACCTTCCAAATTCCTATGAAATGATCGTTTCCAGGATATGGACCGAGTTTCTTTGTTGTTAGCGGACTTGCCTTTGGCTGATTGGCAGTAAGTGTATCCTTCTTGTAAGCTTTGAACACCGGATTGTCCTCAATAGAAAATTCCGGTTCCTCATACACAACATTTCTATTTTTTAAACTTCCCATAGAACTTACTGTTTTCTTAACTTTTTCCATCATCCAGTCTTCTGCGTAGCTGTCGTATTTTTCGGGAGAAATTGGATCAGTTTCCTCTTCACGGTCCTCTATAGTGTCGGATATATTTTCTTCGTCATCCGTAGGTGACTTGCCTTGGGCCTTCATAATTCTATCCCGCATCCAATCTTCTATGTAATCATCTTCTTGTGATCGGACTTTGTCTGTCGTGTCGAAAACATCGATAATATCTTCGTCATCTTCAAAGGCATTTTTGATTTCATCAATATACGATTCGTCGACGTTTTCCATCACAGTATCAGAATTGCCGTCTTCAGAATTCAAGTAGATACTTTCTAGTCTCTTTCTTGTTTTTGACATGAGAATATCTGGTTCGCTGGATTTTGATGACGTCGATGACAATGGACTCTGTGATTCTTGCGGTGATTTTGATTCTGGTTCTGATTCTGATGTAGATACTTCTTCGTTCTCGAAATTTTCCTTCCGGAATTTTTCTTCCTCTTCCCTTAATCTATCTTCATGATATTTAGAAAACTTTTTCTCTGTCTTAAGCATCTTAGTGTTGCCATTCGGTAAGGCAATACTTTCGAAGGGAATAAAGAATTGTGAATTTGTTTTCAAGCCTGAATTCTCCGTATCGTCCGGCCCCGAACTCCGAGGGTAAATCCCAATATCTTGAAGTCGAACATTACGTGCAAAGACATCATCCCACCAATTACTCCAAAATATTGGTGAAATTCCATTACCTCCCTCTTCGGCTCTTAAAAATTTCATATCTTCCTCTTTTATTTCCGTGTCATCCCTTTTAAATTTGGATATATTATCATCAAACCCGGCGGGGAGTTCCATGAATGCAACTCGTGGACGAAATGACTTAACATCAATCTTATCTTCGTTATCAGGCCGGTTTGGATCAGGCGGAAAGGCCATCTTCCATCCTTGACTGGCAATTGCAGATTGGAGGTCCTGAATAAGATTTTCAAAACGTTTTTCATTGTAATCTTTGTCACCCGCGTCATCACCTTCACTGAACGTTCCAACTGTGTTTAAAATATTATTATTGTTACCATCAATTTCCAACGACTGAAATGTCATAGCAAGAGGACGATAACCTTCGGTGTTGTACAGTTCTTCTTCGTCGCTATTTTCTTCGTTCGTATCCCTACTCCCAGCACCGAAAATATGCTTCTTAACCAAACGTTGAACTGTCTTTGCCAAAGCGATCGTGACCTTTGTTGATCTTTGTGGATCTTCGTTCTGAGAAGCGCCAGGGGCTTGGACGTATAGAAGAGGTAACCTCGTAGTCGTTGCATATATACAAGCGTCGAGTAAAATCGGACAATGGTGCAAAATCGCTCTCTGCACTGATTCCAGTTCAATTAAAAGTTCGTAATTGGACTCCATCGGAATAGCTATTAAGTGTGTGGCATCGGAGATATTCTCCAAGGTCAATTCCTCGATTCTAGCAGCAGCGTCTATTTGATCGTCGGAGGTACTGTCGTCGTCGTCTTCTTGAGACGATGTCCTATCGAGAAACTGAGTGGCGTAGTCTGTCATCCGACTCATCGGCTGTGCGACGGATTCATTATTGTCGTCGTCGCTGTCATCATTGTCACCGTTATCTATGTTGTTATTAGAATCATCTATCGATGTCATCGATGTACAAGAACATGAGACAGGAGGAAGGCATCTCGCCGTTGGATTGGATGGACCGAATGCGAATGCTTTTGGCGTCTGGTCTAGAGAGCACAGGAAAAGTAATATCGTCACAGTCTTTATCATGATGAAGCTGCTGTAGATGCGAATAGTATCGTATTGGTGGATTGTGGACGAGAAGGTCGCTGATAATTGATGATGATATGGTACCTTCATCATACTTGGTAGTGTACATTTTAATGATTTGATTTGGGTCGGTATTCTACATTCTTTCAAATTGCCGCCACGTTCTATTTATGTGGTGATTGAGTGAGAATCACACATTAGCTACGTTTCCACGACTGAGTCTAATTTCTGTCCTGTGAATCACGAATAAAGTGAGTCGAGATAGTCGACCGACAGCCCTTGCGCTCTTAGCTCTCTTTGTGTACTGTACTGTAACAATCACAATTCACAATGCCACAAAAGTTGAATAAACAAGCACTCACTAACTACCTTTCCTCTCTACTCTCTACAGATCCTGGATTGACAAAGCTGCCAACAAAAGCAATCCTGTAACTAATAGCATTCGACTTCCTACCCTCAAGTTCGAAAGTAATCGATTCTTTGCGGGAAGAAGAAATTAATAATTTGAAATGAACGACAATAGTACAAGTAACGACGGCGACGTCGATAAAGCAAAAAAGACTTCTGCTGATACCGTCATGAATATCCCATCAGAATCAACAGAGAAGATGTCGGAAGGAAAAGGATCAGAGTCAGTGGTGTCGATAGAATCACAATCACAACCGACGCAAGAACAACTGGATATTATTGCGTCAACCAGTAGGGTCCCAGAAATTTGGTCTAATTTTTTTAAAAGGATGGAAAAAATTGATCAATTAGAAATGCGTATTAATGAACATGTGTCGCGATCACGCCGTAGGATTCACAATCTTCTCGAACAGATACCGTCCCATCGTCGGACACATTTACGTATGTTCGTTTCACATTTCTTCGACAAATTCAAGGGAATTTGGACAATTTCTATTGAGGGCAAGTTGTTAGTAGGAAACCTCGATTATACAAATGCCATGAAAGTTGAAACAGAGGGTGTAATGTCTATACGAGGAGCATCGGGGGGGAAAGAAGAAGAAGAAGAAGAAGGGGAAAAAGTATTCCAATCCATCGATGGCGTCCGATAATACCAAATCTGCCGGCACAGACACCACGGCGACAGCAACACCAGATCGAAACTACCGGATCGGCGAAAAGGAGGAAGATCCCATCGAACCTCCTATCTTTACTCATTGTTTTGACAAACTCATTGTAACCTTTCGGACTGTTTACCAACCTAGAGTCGCACCCCCGATGAATCCATCATCTCAATCATCCGCGAAGAAATCACGTTCCAACAAGCGTAAGAGTGGACAGCAGGTACAAGACGAACCTGTTCCCGTCAATCCAAAACACTTAAAGGCCTCCGATCCTACGAAATTAATTTGGAATAAAAATGATACTCCTGACTCTCATGCATTCAACGTTAAGTATAACAATCATTTTTCCGAACGACCACCGCCACCTAATATGAAGTTTCATAGTATTGTTGCTAAGATAGAGCTCTATCCCTCACGTCCTGGTGTTGGTGAGAGTAGGACTCAATATCAAAATCCACACGATGTTAACGATGAACCCTTATATCAAGTCGCCCATCCAATTTTGGCAAAGCAGTTCTTTCCTAAACATGCCATTGCAACGAGTTGTGTCGGGGGTGAAAAAAGCGAAAGCGGAGACGAATCGCAAACGAAAGACGATAATCCTGAGACTAAACCAATTACAGCGACTGACAGTAATCCACATCAAGGACTTCCTTCTTTGATGAAGGATGATGATCCTATTCCTTTAGAGAACGATATTCGCGTGCCGTTGTTTTAACGTACAACGAAATTTCCATGTCGATATTTCAATATATTCAAGACAATAAATTACACGATCCATCAGATAGGTCTTTGATCGTGTGCGATAAGCTTTTGACAGAAATTTTCGACGTCGAAAGCATGAACTTTGGCAGTTTGAAACAATTGCTTATCGGGAAAAACTCATTCGACGTGTCGGTGCACCATCAACCGAAGAACATTTTGCATCGTTTTTATCCCCCCAAAAATCTAATAGCAGTAATCCGAAACATGAAGAGCCTGTCATGCCTGTTATCTTGACATATGTAATGAACGAACACACGACATCTCCTCATGTTCCGACAGGATATGAAGATCAACCGGAAAAGCGGACGAGTTGACCGGTGATTCAGCTGCTCTTGCGAAACGAAAGGCCGCGTATTCATTCCTGAAGATCTTGACCACAATCCAACGGTTTGTTCTTTGACATGGATGTATCACTTCCCTCCTTTTTCAATTATCGTGCACGAGAACTACTCCGTCGCGTGAAAAAACGAGAATTTGAATACACTACTTGTCGTACCAAGGCTCGGTACCTGTTGGTGGCTAGTAAGGGAAATGAAGATATGATAAAAACAAGAATCGATCGAGCTATTTCAGGTCAAGGATATGAGGTAGATAATATTCTTGTATTTCTAGCGCTAGCTAAAGCTGCACATCCTCATAGCGAGGCTCGGGCTGCTGCACAAATTGATGCTCGTACATGTGATATAATTGGGAGAGTTGAAGAGGCAAGTCACAACGTCGAGGCGTCATGGGAGGCGGTAGATGCATTGCGGCACGTCATGGGGGGATCAAAAACTACAAGCACATCAAGTAAAGTTGACAATGACAATGATGTTGAGATGGAGGAAGCAAACTAATTAACCAGGCGTGTAAGTTTAATAGTATAAATTATATATATACGTATATAGTATAGCATAGTAATATATTCTTAAATAAAAATAGCTAGCAGTATTTATAAAAAGAGATACATCTATGTTTCAGTGTGAAAACACGACATTTGTGGAAATGACACCGTCAGGCTCCATTTTGGATAAGTGAATTTGTTGTCTTGTTGATAGATATTCTTACGATACTTCATTAAATAATGTAGAAAGAGATCGTGGTTTTAGTAGTGCAGAAGATCCAACTACTACTTGTCCGTCTCCATTTGATATTGCTAGTGTTCTGAGTACATTTGGGTTACATATAGGTTTCAATGGAGATGATTCTGGAGTAATTTTCAAAGGAGAAGTAAGATCGTAAGGAGAACTCGATCCTTCGATTGAAGTTTGAAAAATCAGATTATTTGGCATTTTATCATAGCTGGACTCCACCGGTATACTCTTATTATGACTGGGTGTAGTAGTAAAAAAGCTGGTCTCACTATTCATACTCGCCGTCGGATCAGTCTCGAATGACGAATCGGTAACAAGAGATTCTTCGTCCTTAAGGGGGGAGCACGACTTTGTTGTCGCTCCGCCATCTACTGATTTGCAGTCGTATTTCTTTGTATGGGTATTTTTCTTTGTATGGATAGCATCTTCCATTAGATCATGACACATCTGACCAGATTGCGACAAGGTTTTCTTGAATCGATCAAATCCACTAGCAAGGCTGATACCAGCAGGAAAGTTAGGTCCCTGCTGTGTGTTAGTTGGAGGAGTCTCCTTAGCCGTAATAGTAGATTTGGGACTGGACAATTCATTTCTTTTCGAATACCTCACAACTCGAAGTGCATTATTACTATTACTATTATTTTGCTCATCGCTTTGTTCTCCAATCCGAGGAAGATGGACATAGTTGTTTAAGTTTTCTTTGTTAGAAACCATCGAGGCAATCATTTTACTATTAGTAGTAGATCCAGTAGATGATGATGTTTTAAGAAGCGATTCGTGAGCTGTCAAACAATCACGTACATAAAACTTTTTCTTATATTTGACCACACGACGGAGTGATTTAACTTCCTTTACAAGGATGGTACGATCATTTCTCAGCCTTTGTACTTCTTGAATAAGACATCGTTTTTCATCGTACAAACGACGACTATTCTTTTCTGCTTTATCAGCTCGATGATTTGCCTTCACTGCAACTTTTTTGGCACGACGTAGATCCTTAAGGATGGTGGAATCTTCTTTACAATGAAGATGTTTATATCCTTTTGTCATTTCTGCTGCATTCATTAAACCAGTCAATTCAGAACCAAGAACTCCTATTAATTTTTCTGAAAGTGCGGATATGAGTTTGACATCTGTAGAAACTACACTACTACTACTACTACTACTACTATTGTCGTTGTTGTTGCTGACATTGCGTTCATTATCGAGATAAGGACGTTCTAGGATTCTTTTAACTGCCTTCATACCCTCAACTAAATCTTCTAAAGCTGTACCTGCCTCGATGGCATCCATTCTCGCTTGTTCCAATGCATCATTGCAATCAAAATCAACCGTCGTGCAACTATCCATCGGCATTTCAGTCGTTGACGACGTCGTTGTGGTCGCCGTCGACGATGTCGTGTTTATTATAACAACCATAATTTTTTCCTTTCGATTTGATCCAAGAATTACCAACGAATATTAGGGTCCGTTAATGATCTTTGGGTGGTTTGGGTAACATACAGTATCTTGTTGGCTTTGACAAGGATATGAAGGAAAATAATTTGTGCATCTCAAGTGCCGAAGTTGCTCTGGTCTCCATCGTACACGAGTTGTGTGGGTTGAAAAATGACAGTCGTGTCGATTTTAAGCGCGACTGTTTGAAAACGGTACTTAGAGAACTTGAAACTGTTGAGCCTAATAAAGAATCTTCCAATTCATTCACGATATACTGAAAAGTAACTCAGCAACACAAAAAAAATTAAATATTAGTTTTCGAATGATTGTTCGACTCATTCGAATACTTTGATTACTAGTACTTCCTCCCGGCAACGCATAATTCGTACGCGCTATCGCTAGAAATTATTATACGATAAAAGCGCTTTGAACCCTAAAACTCTTCGCTTATTTTTATTTTTTTCGTACATTTCGTATTTGTGAGTAGAATTAAGATTTTAGCGTGCTTTAGCGCGACTTAATTTTCATACATAGCGCGTGCGAATCATGCGTTGCCCGGAGGAAGTACGTGAGAGTCGAGTGCGTCATGAAACGTTTTATTGGTGCGCGAAATTGGGATTGTTCTTCGCAAAACGTATTACTGCACCTCGTAGGCCTTTTCAATTTTCCGCCCCGTAAAATAAAAAAGCGACAGCTGAAACAAGAAGGATCGTGGAGGAAACACAACATCAAAACATAAATTTATATACGTTAGTAGCGTTTTTGGAAGGCACACGGAGACTACGGAAAAACCTCGCCGCTATGACAATATGAAGAGTTGCACGTCAACAACAACGACAACGACAACACTAACAACAACAGAAGTAGCAGAAGGTACTCCTGAAACTATGAAATTGCTATTACTACAACAAAGTCGACATCGACACGACGACTCCTCAAAATCAAAATCAAAAAAGGCCATAATGATGAGAGAAAGAAGAAAGTTAAGAAATATAGTACTGCCACCAACCTTTCAAGTTATTATATCAACACTACTTGTTGTAAATATATTGCTTTCCGTTCCCTTCCCCAAAACAATGGTAATTACTACTGCATATGCTTACATACCGATGAATACTTGTACAAGAATACGTGCAATAAGAAGTTCAAAACGGAGGAGGAATTCTTATTATGACAAGAATACTGGTACAAGCACTACTGCGTCGATTGTGTCTTCTTCATCATCATCATCAAGAAGGAGTAACACACAGGAGGAGATTGATTCGCTTGCTTCTGAAAGAAAAGACGACAATTTGAATGTGTCGTCTTCTTATTATTATGATGAAGCTGAAAAGTTCTTTCACACGAATAATAACAATATTAATGGTGGTGGTGGTGGTGGTGATGCCACTGCGGAAACAGATATTAAACATTCTGTTGACGGCATTTTACTGTCAATAAAAACAAATGGAGAAGGAGAGAAGAAGAATTTTGATAGTACTGTCCTTCCTACTACTACTACTACGAATAATTCTATTCGAAATGGATATAGTAAGAAAGAATCATCATCATCATCATCGGATAATGGTGATGATATGCATAATTTAGCGAAAGTTTTGACTGATGATAACGATATCCTTTCTAACGAAAACGATTCTATACTTCAGCAACAAAATAATGATGAAATAGCTAATAAAGCCAATCAGCATGAAGATGGAACTAGTGGAAGAAAAAATGAAAATTTATCTGGACAAGAAGCAGAAGAAGCAGAAGAAGAAGAGGGTTCATCAGAATCCGTTGACTTTTCATCAATAGAAGAGCGAAACAAATACAAATACAAATACGAGCAAACGAAGAATACTTGAATACATTATACAAACTGTCTACCACTCGTAGAAGACGGGCTTTCAATGGTATAAAAAGAATATTCGGTATATCGTCACGACGACCGAATATAACTTCAACTTCAATTTCAAATACAACCGAATTGATGCCGAATGATGGTACAAGTATTACATCATCATCCAACACGAATAATATTTCGTATGATGATGATGATATAATAATAGTAATAATAATAATAATAGTAATAACAAGGAACCATACTCGTTACGACGGTTATGGAGAAAACGAAATGCACGAACACTAGAGGAAGGTATCCGTCGTGAACAAACACGAACAAATAAACTTTCTTCTCTAATGAATCGAGCATTAATTGAGAGAAATAAAAAGCATGACAAAAGTTATGTAGAACGTTCATTAATGGGGTTACTGAATGGATTGGCAATAGAAGTTGAAGATCTTGATATTGAACTAACTACAACAACCAGGACACCGATTTGGAGAAAAGAAGTTGATGAGATTCGTATTAATTTTTCTCGTCTTGGTTTTGGACCTATCCGTTTTGGTGGATCAACAACACCACCAGCGACGACGACGACGGTGACGAATTCTATTGATGATAAAATCGTTGATAATAATAGTAAAAACAAAAATGATCAGAATAATAATAATACTGTTTCTATGACGACAGAATCCAGTAGTAAAGAACAAAAGGAGGATGAGAGTTTATCAGAACTTAACTTTGTCGAATGCGCAGATGAAGGCTTTGATCGTATCGATGAAGATAACAGTGGTACTCTTGACAGCGTTGAAATAGCTCAGGCATTAAATAGTATATCCGGTCTTAAACCAACAGATCAAGATTCTATTGAAGAATTAGCATTAGATCTTGTTCGTTTGTATGACTACAACGGTGATGGCGAGGTTGACCGTGAAGAGTACAAGCAAATGGTAGCAGATATGGCTAAATTACGTGCTGCTGAAAAAGAGGATAATGATGATGGGAAAGGAAGTGAGAAAAATCCGTTCAATGCTGTGAAAGATTCCATTCAAAGCGTTTCTCAAGGTATATCAAAAAAGGCGGCTGAGGCATCCCAAGGTATATCAAGAAAAGCAGTTGCGGTTGCATCGGCAGCACGAGATTCGCTTAAGGGCAATACGCTAGGAGAAGATGTGCTCGAGACTGAAATGGGTTCAATCGTTCTTTCAAAGGTAAACTTAGACCTTCGTCGATTGCTTTTTGGTGGACTTCCTTTTGTAAAAAAAGTTGCACCAGGAGGTCCTCTGATTCTGGAACCATTTACAGCAACAGTAACTGCTTCATTCACCCGTGAAGATGTCATGGGATCCTTTCTAGTAGACGCTGCGTTGAAACGGCTAGTAGCACGAGCCTTGAGAGTTAGGTTACGATCATTACGTGACATAGGGGATGGTGCATGGATTTTTGGTCGTCAATGGAAGATGACATGTGAAACTGCGCCAGTCGTGGAAGTACTTGGATTTTCAAATGTTGAGTTTGATAATAGAGACAAACTGATCATTACTGGTCGTGCAAGAATCCGCGCAAGTCCTGATGCGCTACTTGTCGAACAAACTTTCAAGCTCCGAACTAAGATTGGGACACGAAAGAATGGACAGGTGATCAAGTTGGTTGAACCTGAACTTGCTTTGGTCTTCGAATGTCCCCCTGTTGTAGAAAAGGGTGTGAATGCAGTCTGTGGAGCCATGGGTATTATACCACCAGAACGACCAGATCCATACTACTCCTTCTTTCCAATTTATTCTCCCTTCCAAGTCGATGACGATACTGGTGGTTTTGACATGGGAGAAGACAATTGTATTCGCTCTATCTATGTCCGCAATGGAAAACTTCGATTTGAAATTAGTGTTGTTCTACGACCAGGCCGCTTTTTGGGCAACTACTATCTTGCATTTACAGTTCCGCAACGCACATTCATAATAACGATGGATAGGGTATGGAACGGTGTCCGTGCAGCACGAGAGAATAAAAAAGTAACAGCTCGTGCGAAGCAACTCGCGGAGACTGAAGAGATAGCAGCAGCAGCGGCAGCAGTATTTACGGTCGAAGATTCGAGCGAATCCGCTAGCGTTTCTTCTTCGTCTACTGACGACGAAGTATCTCCAAAGTCCTTTAAATCATTATCATCAACGACGGAGGTAACACCACATTCATCCGAAACTCAGAACGGGGCTTCTACTCCAAAACCCAAATCTTTCTATGACCGTTTTGTAGAAGGTTATACTATGGCTGAACGAGAAGGAGAAGCAAATAATGAGCGCTTAACAGATACTATCAGCGATTGGTTTGGGCGTCAAGGTCGGGGCAACGTTACCTCATCTACAACTACAAATGATCAGCCTGAGTAGAGAAAGCTACATCTAAAACTGGTATTTCTATCTAAAGCTGGTATTTTATTGTATTTCGACTACGAAATTGGTCATACATCTGAACGAATAGGAAGAATCAACTATACATACTGCTGCGCATGGTGACGAAGCATTCCTTATCAAAATTTCCTACTTATGTCGTGGAATTATGGCTTTTCTTTTTGTCTCTACACGTGTACTAGTAGTCTCGCCATTTTTCACCTAACCGAAGCTTTCGGCGGTATGCCACTTCCTACCAGATCATAAATAATTTTTCAACACAAATCCCCTCGATAACGCTACCATACAAAGTATGCCATCGATGCTCGCCATCAAACTCATCATAAAAAAATTAAATAAAGGAAAATGATCGAAATTCTACAGTATCCACATATCATGCCTTATATTAACATAGATTTTTTTCTGGAATAGAATCTACCATACATGTTGATACGATACAATTCAATCCAACGCATTGATCTATCTATTCCTCCCTCTCCTTCAAAAGTTGATTATTATTACAATGTCGTAGTTAAGTTTTCAACCTGTATGTATGAATCTAGAATAGCATATCTCCATATCCGTCCTCCATGGTTGTATCCATTTAACGAATCCTACTGTACTTTTGAATAAGATTCTCAACACCCTGTGTGAATAGTTCACACCGGATTGGCATTTCAAGTTCGTAGAATGGATCCTTAAGACAACAATCAGTATAAAGCATATAAATTTCACGTAATATTTGTCCTAAATCTACAGCAGCTGTTGTATTCGGTTCAGCTGTTATAACAAATTTAAGACCAGTTCGGGTTTGGAAACAGTTAAGTGTCATACCATCCGCTTGAATTTCTTCAATACCATCATCGCACCATTCTTTTTATTACCGGGTAGTTTTACCGGTGAGGCTTCATTTGCAATTGCATATAATGAATGAAACGTCGATCCGATTCGAAGCCATTCATTCGTACCAAGTTTTGGTGCCTTCGAACTGAGTGATCGATGATGAATGAGACCCCCAGACTTGTTGACGATGAAAAGATGTAGGAACATTATTATTATTCTATTACCTAATAGATTGCCTCTACTTTTGATGACCATTTACATTTTTATGTCTTGTTACTTCTTTCGTTTTTCGTTTCATGCAATAAATGCTACTACGTAGTACTAACTTAACTTCTCAATTCGAGGATTGTTAATTTAAGACTGTAATCGGCATAATTTTAGTTAGTTAGGTTTTCACTTTTAAAAATAAGAAACGGACAGAACAAGATCGAATTTCGCACGACGATCACGACGACAACAACATTAACAACATCACAATATTACAACATCGAAAAGCATTGTCAACTCTACCCTTTATTGAATTTGCAGCGACGATAAAGTACAATAAATAGAACAAAAAAACAACTAGTCATGACATCAATGGAAATAGACAACAATGATGATGCACCCGTGTTAGATACACCTTTAATTGGAACTATTGAAGGAGTTACGATGCATCCATTGGTACTATTGAGTGTTGCCGATCATTATCATCGAGTAGCTCGAGGTACCCGAAAGCGTGTAGTAGGAGTATTATTAGGATCCGTATCAAAAGGAATTGTGGACTGTACTAATTCCTTTGCGGTACCCTTCGAAGAAGATTCCAAGAATGCTGTAAGTTTTACTTTACTTTATTTTTTGTTTTGTTTCCTGTATTAGTTATAGTGGATGACTTTTTAAACGGCATCCCATCCGACTATTTTGTTTCATCATGTTGCTTACCTTGTAAACAACTGTCATATTTTTTTCCTCTCGTATATTTGTAATTTGTAATTGCGTTTTATTTAATTTACGTCGCATCATATTATTTTTCCATTCAAGTCCGTATTTTACTTGGATCATAATTACTTAGAAAATATGCATATTATGTTTCGTAAAGTTAGTGCCAAGGAACGTGTTGTTGGCTTTTACTCGACCGGGCCACAAATTCGACAGAATGATTTAAGGATTCATGATATCGTGAAACGATTTTTACCTGCCAAGACGATTACACCGCCAGTTATGTGTATCATCGATATCCGTCCCGATCGACAATCTTCACCAACCACTTCGTACAAGGTCGTAGAAGAAGTGTCCACTAAGGATGGACAAAGAGAAGTCAAATTAAGTTTTGCACACGTACCAAGTGAAATGGGTGCTATTGAGGCAGAAGAAGTCGGTGTGGAACATTTGTTACGGGATATCAATGATCCAACTGTGAGTACTGTCACATCTCTAATTAAGGGTAAGATTGCTGGTCTTACAACTTTAACGGAAAAACTAGTCGAATGTAAGGATTACTTAGAAGCATGTGTCCGAGGTGACCGTACGGTCAATCCAGAAGTTGTTGCCAACTTGCAAACTATTTTAAATTTATTACCTAATCTCAATACAGAAGATATGGTTCGAAGTATCCTAATAAAAACAAATGATATGCAATTGGCCATTTATTTATCAGCATTGATCAGATCTGTTATTGCTTTACATGATTTAATTAATAATCGTATCCGATATGGAGAGGATGGAATTGACATGGAAGAAGAAAAGAAGGAAGAAACAGAAAAGGAAAAGGCTACAGCCACCAAGAAGGGCGATGCTAGCAAGGAAAAGTCAGATGGTGATAAATCTACTAAGAAGACTGAAAAGAAGTAATGAAAGAAGTAGGTAATCGAAAAATCAGACGATACTATCGATAAAGGAATTAATAACTAAGGAACCACTTTCTGGA